>OMLM01010872.1:151252-177007 GCA_900302695.1 Helostoma temminkii
GTTAGCTTCTGGGGTTCTTGGACCTAATGGTGCCTTCTGTCCAGGAGCCAGAGGCTTTTATAACACCTGGGGATGAGTAAATCATGGCTAATCAAAATGTAATCACTGCTAAAGTACTGAAGTGACCTGTCAAGAGTACAGTCATTGTGTTGGCTGAACCTTGGTGCTAGATAGCTGTCACAACAAAGACACAAAGTCCATTCTGTTTGGGTGTGATCATGAGTTGGAAAGTGAAATATGAATAAATTGTACTTTGACTTAATGAACCTTTATTTTTACTTAATGCATTAATTAATGCAGGTTTAGTGGTGGAATGCAACCAAGTACTTTTACTCCTGCTGTACTTGTACTTATCACCACATTTATCTGACATCTGAGTTACTGATGCTAGAAAAATGTAAATTAAATTACTACCAAGCAGTAGTTGGATGGTATCTGATATCTAATTTAGCTTCATTGAAACTAGTTAAACTAAAACACGCTTTGCATTATTACTACTTTTACTTTTGGTACATTTTTCCATCTATACTGTCTATATAAATGTCCTTACATAATGTACTTTGAGTGCAGCGACTTTTACTTTTGACATATTTGCTACATTTACTTGTAATCAGAATACTTCTACAACCACTACATGAGTCTAAAAACAATTTAGACATTGATTAAATGATATATCAACTGAATGAAAGACAAATGGGTATCGTACTGATGTTCAAATGAACCTTTAGCAAAAACAAACTTAAACAAAAATAGCTTAAAGGTTTAACTGTGTTTCATTTGTGTCTATACCTTTCCTTAGTTTTTATGGCATTCTGTGTGTCCATTTTCTGTGATAGCTGCAATTAGTTGTTACAGCAGTGTGAGACAGAGTTCCAGTATTCTGCTGACTAAGTCTTGTGCCACATTTAATCAGGCCTATCAACAGCTGTTGCATACAACAGACGGTTAGAAGAGTCCCTGATAAAGACATCAGAAACAGTAGAACACCTTTAATCATGTATATTAATAAGATCTTTTCATGTTTTTTAAAACCATCTGAAATCATTAAAACATATTGTCATGTTTGAAATTATTTTTATTTCATTTGTGCTTAAGATATTTTTTGTTGTCTTTCACATTGTTACAGCAGTAGGCAAGGTTTCATTATTTGTGTGTGTTAACCTAAACTGCATTTATCTATACATATCTACTATCATTGTATTTATAGTACTGCAATTATACTGTACTATTATTCTTGCTAAGAAACAATATGTAAGCTACAGTAGAGTGATTACAAATACAGTTTCATATTTTAGCAGACTTTATGTACAAAGTATCTTGAGATTTGTAAAGTTTAAGAGTTACTTTACAGTGTTTACAAGTTAGAGGCCTATTTGACAGCAGAGGTCAAAATAACTGGATGACTGTAATAAATACTAATATTCCAGCTCACTATTTGATGTGTTGTTGGTTTTTTTTTTTTACATTTACAGTATGTGCTTATGTTGCATATTGCTACATAGGCATCACAAGAGTAGAAGGCAGAGGCAGCAGAAGTTTAAAGTTCAGGTCAGCTCTTATCTCTCCTGACTTTAGGCCTGTGGCAGTACTGTTACGTGCTTATGAATTGGGTTACGCTTTACACACACATGCATTTAAAAGAGTTATTTACTGGACCAAACTGCTGAATTATATGAGAGAAAAACACAAATGTTGTTTTCCACACTGAGTTCACTTCAACTGAACTATAGTGAATTAACCACACAGATTTGACTTATGTAATAAGTGTAATAAATGCCCAAGAAAGCATCTGGCTGAAAGCCAGTTCAAACCATGGTCTTGTCTGACTAGTGCCAGTACATGTGTTTGAAGTACAGCAAGCAGAACAACCTAGAGGTTCTTACCCCTAGCAGGTTCAGTGGAAACTATAAACCAGTTTTCTAAGATGTTGTAAATTTAGTCTTCTAACTATATGTGTAAAGCCAGTGCTGCCATCTTCACTATTAATTATTATTACTATTATTATTTTATTTTATTGAGATTTCAGAATTTGTTTATTGTCCTGATCTTGTTAGCTTCCTCTTTACATGACAAAGTGAATAGTTGTGTGTAAAGTCTTTCCACTTTACAAACATATCATTGTTCCTCTGTGGTCTAATGCTTGCCTGCAGAAAGCAGCCTGTTACTGAAATGCCTCAGCAGCAAAATAATTCATAACAGAGATGCTAGGCAGCGTTTACTGTGATTCAACATCCGCATACTGCACTACTTGCCATTAGCCAAGCCAGCTAGCTCTGTCATTTGAGCCAACTCACCACCAGATGGTGATAAAATGACATCCCTCGTGCATGAAGTGTCTTCTGGTGGTATTGTAAATTATTTAACAAAATGTGGTAACTGTAGTCAAAGTCAAATATACTCTTCACAAATGACTACAGAAATGCGATCAGCTTTTCAACGCTTCAGTTAGATATTGTGTTGTTGTGGTTGACATGGCTTTGGCACAAATCAAGCTAAAAAGCGGGAACAATTCACAATTCACTGAATTCAAATTTCCAGTACATGTGCAAGTGTAAAGCTACAACTGGCTAGGGAAATTGTTCAGCAGCTGATTTGTAGATTTAGCCCACCTACTTGTTGACTGTGTTGTCAATGAATGAAAGGAATTATTAAATTTTAGTCAACTAATAACAGATTTGATAATGTAACAGAGGGAAATACTTCACTTAAATCCCACAGATGAAAACAAATCATCATAAGAACATTATGTATTCTGCAGTCTGAAAATAGTGCAAGACCTTTTGTGTCTACCATTTTTAGAATGCAAAACCTAACATCAAGCGAAAATACATCCAGTGATACAAAAATATTTTCTTACATTAGGCCTAGCTAGTTGTTATTACGCTTGCAAATTCCTCTCAGACTTTATCTCTGTTTAAACACCTCTTGGATGTTTTCATGGAAAAACTGATTTTTTTTTTTTCTCTATGGATAAGTTGAGCTGTTTTAAAATTTACCACATCTCTAAATTTTACAGACTTAATTAATAATTGATGTTATTTATTATTAAAGTGTTGTTACATTTTTAGTACAGAGATATCTATTTTAAAAATGTATAGTTCATACTTCATCACACAGTAACTTTCTATAAGGGTCTATAATGGTAACAGTAGCTATAAGGAATAGAATAATACTTGATTTACAAGATCCTTAAAAACTTTGATTTCTTGTTCATCAGCTGTGTGTGGGCTGGTACAAAAAACAAACATCGAAGATCTCTCATGCAGGTTGCTTTAACTGGCCATGGATGTCTTTAATATGTGACAAGAGTTACATTAAATATATGAATGGACTCAGAGGTCTATGCACTTTTCAGCTTATGGAATTAAATTTTGAAATGAAAAAACTTAATCTGGAAACCAGTAAAAGAGACCTGGATGGAGACAAGCTCAAACAAGATGGCGGACTGGCCTCCTCAGCTGGAAAATCCGGAATACGCAAAAAGGCAGAAAAACACAACTTTTCTTGTCATTTAGTACCTTAGAAGATGAGCAAGGAAAAGGAGAAGTAAAAGGGAAATGTTTTTCGTTTTGTTAATAAAAATCGAAAAACAAACAAAACGTTCTCCAACATTGGTTTAATCTGTAGGGTTTAATACAGAGTTGGCCCACCCTTTGCAGCTATAACAGCTTCAACACTTCTGGGAAGGCCTTCCACAAGGTTTGTGGAATTTTTTTAACCATTCCTCCAGAAGAGTATTTGTGAGGTCAGGCACTGATGTTGGATGAGAAGTCCTGGCTTGCGGTTTCTGCTCTAATTCATCCCAAATGTGTTCTATCAGGTTGAGGTCAGGACTCTGTGCAGGCCAGTCAAGTTCCTCCACACCAAACTCGCTCATTCATGTCTTTATGGACCTTGCATTGTGCACTAAATTCAATGATTTAGATTGGGTGTCTTTTGGCAATATAGTGTATATGGGTGATAGTTTAGTTTTACTTTTTGTTGTGACCAGGAAGTGGAAGCCAAGCGATACATGTACAGGTTCACAGGAGCAAGTTTATGCAGAATTCAGTGAAACACCACCGATATGTGGATGTGAGAAGGAGAACAACCGAGAACGGTTACATAAAGTTTTGCTGTCAAACGTGTTATTCTGAAAGAATGTGACATTTCATTGTATTGTATGTTTAATTTCACCACTACTCAGACCTGCATGTCTCTAGACCAGATGTGCATGGCTGCTGTCAGAGTGATCTGACATCAGGCGATTCAACGTTAACTGTTTTGTGTGGCTCACTCCCTGCAAAAAGAGTGTGTGGACTCTTGCACAGACACAGACATGCAGCGTGAAGTTTGATAGCGTAACTTAGTGGTAACTTAGATTTTGCGTATTGTTAGTATTAAGAGTGTAAGCACTGGCTAGCTGGCTTGTTTGCAGTGTTACTTTAATAACTTAGAGGTGCAGCCACAGCTACAAGTCATAGAAAGACACCTTAGTCCAGATTACTGATGTTATCTGATTACCCTAAAAGTGATTAGCCTCCATTATGCTGTTAATGTTTAATAATGTTTAATCTACATGTCTCCTGTGATGTTCCCTGAATATCCAGATGTTCTGGTCACCCTGTCTGTGCAGATCATCTTATTACCAGTCCTCTGCAAACACTGAGTACTGCAAATGTTTTTAAAAGGTTAAATAAATAATAAAGCTATACACTGGAGTAAACCAATGGCTTTTTTGTATATGTCTCCAGCAAGCAGTGCTTTAGTTAAAATGGCAATAATGCCTGATCTATAAAAGTTAATGAAAGTAATTGTTAGGGATTATGGCAGTTTTTTTGTTTGTTTGTTTGTAGGGGGCTTAATGTATATAAATGTTGTTTTTGTTTTCTTGGCTTATCTTCTTCCAATTCATGTTGAGAAGTAGAATTACTGGGATTTTTCTGATCCCCTGTATTTGTGTGAGGACTTTTGGCAACTTTTCTCTGAGCATTGTTTTTCAGCTAGCATGCTATTAGCTACTAGCTATTAGACATGCAAAAGACAGGCCTGCTGCCAGGACAGGGACACAAAAATCCATTGGAAATCCTCCAGAAGAGCTGAAATGCACCAGGAGCTGAGGAGACAGAGGTGCAGAGCTGGAGAGAAGTGCTGAGAAAACTTGGTGAGGTGATGTCTCTACAGTCATCTGTGCTGATCAAGGACCAGAGCAAGACATCTTTCATCTGGGAGGCCGGACAGACAAACCACGCCTTGCTGCCATTGTACTTCTCTGGCTCCATCGTCCAGACTCAAGTGACCTGAATAACTGCAGACTGACCTGCCATTTCTCAGCTTAAAGGCACCTGTCAGTTCACTGCTGTTTTTGCCTCTCATGAACTCACACTTCGTTATCTACTGTATCTCTACACTGGCTTCCTGTAGCTGCCCACATCAAGTTCAAAGCCCTTACTGTTGCCTACAGAGTGGTCAACTCATCTGTACCTGTCTACCTCAACTCCCTCATTTAGCCCTACAATCCCTCCTGCACACTGCGCTCTGCCAACGAATGGCGTCTGATGGTCCTACCATAAAAAAATCACAAAAAGATCCCATGCAAAGCTCTGCAGCTCTTCAACTTTTTTGTGCTTACATCTCATGATACCAACACACTTTTTTCGATAACGCTTTGCTTTAACTTTTTCCTCCTCTACTTAGATTTTTGCTTGTACCTCATTTGTAAGTCCCTTTGAATGAAAGAATCTGCCAAATTACTAAATGTAAATCTGCCTCACTTCACTTATTGTGTATTATTATTACCATTATGGTATTGGTCTACTTGGTATATAATATTTTCTAGATTTATTCTGTTCTGGTGTTTAACTTTTTATGTCATTTTTAACTCTCCTGGTGTAACGTGAATTTTCGCTTCAGCAATCAGTAAAGTACTATCTAATCTAATTTAATCTAATCTAATTTAATCTAATTTAATCAACAGCACTATCATATTCTAACCATATTCTGTCCTCCACGAAGCACACATCAACCATCGAAGGCTGGGAAAAGTAGCTGTTTTCAGCTATATACAACTGCATTTTTCAGATAATTCAAGGGTTTTGTAAGTATGTGTCAGCCAATACTTCAAAGAAACACTTATGAATATGAAAATGATTTATGTAGTTCAGAATAAGACGTGAAAATTCAAAATCAAGTGTGAATGATTAAATGTAATCTAAAAAGTAAGTAGCAGTTGATCATTGCATACAAACTCTGTACACCAGAGCCTAAGGCTTATACAGTATTTTATCTAGCTGGTAACTATAGCTGGCAGATGTACTATAGTGGAGAAAAACTACAATATTTGTCTCTGACATATGTTGTCATATGTTTTTGCCAAGTATATTAATGGTTTGAAATTCATGACTGACATTGTTGCATTGCTTCTTTCTCCACTGTTATCACACTTTGAAGACCTGCTTTGTTACCGATGGCTGAATGTTGCTAATTACATTTACTAAAGTACTGTACCCATTTGAGGTGCTGGGACTTTACTTTCAGTTTTAATCTGAATTTCCATGTTATGCTGCTTTAAACTTAAACTAAACTACATCTCAGAGGCTAATGTTATTACTCCTTATAATATATATTTGCTATAGTAACCATCAAGAAAAATATCTGCCTTATATAGTAGTACATTTTACTTGTTATCATATGTATAAAGTCAGTCAAAGTTTGGATTATTTCAGAACTGTTCATCTTGAGTCAGGAGATTGTAGGCACAGTTTTACTCAGTGCTGAAAAAATGGCTGCGTCTTTTAACACAAGGCTAATATATGAGCCGACCACAGTTCTACAGTCCTGTTTTGTTGTTGTTTTTTCGTTTAAAAACGAAAAACTATTGGCCAAATGCGAACTGAGCAAACGCGAATCTCTGTCATTACGTACTTTTACACAAACTGGCAACATCCGCCGCCCGGATGTGTTCTTTTTTGCGTACGCACGCTGCGTAGGTCAGTACCATACACACAGACATCATGGCGGACGTTTTGGATCTTCACGAAGCGGGAGGCGAAGACTTTCCTATGGATGAGGATGGCGATGGTAATACTAATATTTATACATATTAAATGCTCGATAACATTGTTGTTTAAACAGTCTAGAAATTTGAGGTCTACATCAAATGGACGTGTTCGAAAATGCAAAAAACTCAGACTGCGTGGTAGCAGGCCTGAGGAATGCTAACAAGCTAACAGTAAGCTAACAACGCAGTGGTGGTTCATTCAAATAGCCCTGCTACGCATATAAACTAGGTCCTGGTTATTGAGAACTCTAAAACGCACCTACGTTCAGTGGTTAAATGTTTTTTAGCGTATGTTTTAATCTTAAA
Source organism: Helostoma temminkii (assembly GCA_900302695.1). Lineage (NCBI taxonomy): Eukaryota > Metazoa > Chordata > Actinopteri > Anabantiformes > Helostomatidae > Helostoma > Helostoma temminkii. The sequence goes on from OMLM01010872.1 coordinate 158,598, forward strand.
CGTTAAGAATGCTAATTGAACTGCTTAACACATAGCGTGCTGTATGCCGCCACTGGCTCGCAGCTAAAGCTGATTTTGGCTAGTTAGCGCTAGTTAGATGATTGCCACCGACAACACTACAAAGAACAGATTAGATAGATCTGTTTCGACAAGGTTTCGGGGTTGCAAGGGACCCGGAATCTATAAAATAAGTGTAACCTGGATAAAATTGGGCCAACATTTGATAATGTCTGTCTAAATTTGAAGACTATGGATTTGCACTGGGAGGAGGGGGGTGCATCTGTAGGATGCAGAGGTATTGACTTGATCTTTCTTTTCTCTAGAAAGCATCCATAAGCTGAAAGAGAAGGCCAAGAAGAGGAAAGGGCGAGGCTTTGGGTCAGGTGAGTTGACGTTGTTGTGAAATGCATTTCATTTAAGCTTTTTAAGACTTTATTGGGCTTAACGTTACATATAATCTGTCTGTTACGGTTCCAGAGGAAGGAGCAAGGTCAAGAATCAAAGAGGACTATGATACTGTGGAACAGGATGGGGACGAGCCAGGTCCTCAAAGATGTGAGTGATGCTCATCAAGTATAATTGTAATTGAATTAATGTCTTTTCTGTGTAGCTGCAATATTTGTTACCTTGTCCACTGTTTATGATTTTTTTATGGTGATTAACAAATTGCAATGCTAATACATGAAAAGTTTCTTACTTGCTGTTGGCTTTTTAAGCCTGAATCTTGAAAATTGTCCAACACAATTATCATCTAGAAAATACTCAGTCTGCTGAATCTGTTATAGTGTCAGTAGAATTTATAAATTAAATTTCTTAGCCTGTGTATCAACCAAAATTGGTTTTAGTATTGTTTGCATTTTGTCTACATTTAATTTCTTTTGATTTTTTTTTATTTTTTTTTTGAGCAAAACAAGCCAATGTCATGTAGTGTCATGAGTGCAAAGAAAGATACTGATACATAGGTACAAGTAAGTACTGTTCATATTTTAGCTTGTCAGAATAGACGGAAATTATTTTGTAAATATATGCATTTGTTCCTTTCTTCCTGTCTGATAAAGTGACAAATTAGATTAAGCTGTTTGGGGACCCCGCAGTATGCCTTATGTTGGGTAGACAGTGATATACCTGTTTTTTTTTTGTTTTTTAATCCCTAGTCCATTTCCTTGTCTTTATCTTGTTGCAGCTGTAGAGGGCTGGATCCTGTTTGTTACTGGTGTACATGAAGAGGCCACAGAGGAAGACATCCATGACAAGTTTTCAGAATTTGGAGAAATTAAGAACCTGCATCTCAACCTTGACCGCAGAACAGGCTATCTCAAGGTAAGGTGGAAACTGTTGGCACAACATTTGACAGCACAACTAATTTGTTTGACCATTTTCTGTATGTTTGACAGATTTAAATGTTTCTTTCATTCTTTCTTTCTGGTGAAGGGGATCTTTTGTTATATACTCTAAACGCAGATGTTTTATGTAATTTGTGTGATACAGCCCTATATTTTATGAAAACAATTAGTAAAACATTCCTGTCACAGCTACTTGATAATGTAAATTTGTATATAGCCATGTTGAAACTAGCAATAAAAAAAGAAGAGGTGAAATTATCAGTGGTTTTCAGATTATGGCATAAAAGGTTTTTCGTTTCCACTTTGCTCTAAGCCACAAGGTGGCAGCATTGCTATGAACATAAACTAAGATCGATGAGTCCTCTGAAACTCTTTTCAGTTGTATCAGATAAGCATATATAATGTTCATTTTCATCACAGGCTGTTTAAAGACTGACATGATGTAGCACAGTCTCGTACATCTTGTCTCTTCAGTGATTCAGACATGATGTTAATAAACAGTGTTACTTGCACTTTATGCTAAGTTCAAATTGTGTGTGTGTGTTCGTTCCATAATCCCACACTGTGGTTTCAGCAATGTTGTCAAACCAGACACTGGAGTGATCTGTAGTCTTGTAAAGTTGTCACAAAAGTGCAAACCTCACATGGTTTCCTAATAACTGTTCCTAGGGTTATGCACTGGTGGAGTATGAAACATACAAAGAGGCCCAAGCAGCCATGGAAGGACTCAATGGTCAAGACCTGATGGGCCAGCCTATCAGCGTGGACTGGGGATTTGTCAGAGGGCCCCCCAAGAACAAGAGGAGGTGAGGATGGTGTACAGTATGTTTGACTAAATTGGAAAGTAAAATACCAATAAAGAGTCAACAATTTGCACATCATCAAACAGCAATGGCTGGATTTTATCATGTTATTGTAATAAGTATTTTTTTCTTTAGCATCTAAATAATTATTTTTATGCTATGACATCATACTGTAATATAATTTTACAAACATGTTTTGTCACAGGGCTGGTGGACGGAGACGCAGCAGGAGTCCAGACAGGAGGCGGCGTTGAGTTGTTTGTGGCCAGAGGAGCTGTCTGCCACTATGACAAGGAATATAAAAAATTTCTCATCAGAAGTCAACTTACATTTTTGTATAATATCTTCCGTAGCAGTTGTATGGGGATTTATACTATTTTCAAATATTGAGACAAGAAATTGCTTTGTAGGATATGATTAACATCACCATTTGCAGTTCAGTTTAAATTGCTTATGCTGCCTTACAGTGCAGCAGAAGGATATCCATTTGACTTTCAGTGAAACTTTTCCTTTGTACAGGCAGCACCAACTTGTTGGTTGTACGTGTTTATGGTTTTCATGATTCCTTCAAAATGTTATTTCAGTTTGCTCAGTGTAACATGCATTTTATTGTGCTGGATTGTTTTGTTTTATAACATGGGGGACAATTAAACGTTTTAAAAGATAAATATATGACTTACTGTGTGCTTTATTTAGCACTGCTAATGACGTTGGGTTTACATCATACTGGATGACCTCACCCAGGCAATGGTGACACCCCAGCTATTTTGTCAACTCTAAAGCACCTGTCACTCCTGACTCAGTGCCACACTCATAGGCTACTCGGACAAAACCTCTGGCCCCTTATTCTTCTGCAGCCAATTGGCAGATGAACGTTTTGTACGCTCTTGTTCTCATTTGGTGTTTACCCTATTGGGGAGCAGCAAAGTCTCCAAGAATGACAATTGGTTCCCACACACGTCAATCCAACAGAATGTTCTCCCTGATTGGCTGGCTCTACGGTGGGGGCGGGATCAATGCATCGGTTGACGTTGTTGTTGTAAGTGGTGGAGAAATTACTTTGTCGGTGGTGGTCCGGTTTGGGATTTTACGTCTCGTTCCACCCGTGAAGATGCTAAAAAGTTGAGAGTTCTTGGCCCTGAAAGCACACATGTCATTTAAAGGGTACTACTCCCTGGAAAACTACATAGGACGATGAAAACAACAAATACGAGGCCGTTCAAGGTAAGCAGTAAAGGGATACTCTAGCTACTAGCGTTAACGTTAGCTAACGCTAGCTGCTGATTAGCCAAGCTTGAGGTAGCCGCTTGCTAGCCAAAACGTGACGGTTCGATGTACTTACTGAAAAATAAACAAAACACTTATTTGTAGACCACATACGGCGGTTTTCCAACGGCACAATTACCTTGCCTATTGGGCAAAAATAAAGTTTAAGGTCTGTGTGTAAACGGTGCACGAATCCCATGCGTTTCAACGACTCAGATACGTTTATGTAAGCATGTGTATTGTTCGTTAATATTTCTCCTTCAAAGAATAGTCGTAGTCGTAGCCATAACAACCGCATCCCAGCCAACATTTAGTCATCAGCAATAGCATTGAGCTACATCTATATTGCCGTGGAGAACAGGTTGCGAACCGAAGTGGTTGTTGAACAGTGAATTAGCCTTGTAAGCTGTCAGCTAGAGCTGTGATATTTAAGTGTTACATTTCAAAGTTGTGTCAAATCGGACATGATTTCTGTATTCACTTTCGTCAGTTATGCGTTTCCATTATGATTGACCCAACTTTTATTGGTGGGCTTTTTAAGAGCTGGTCGTCTCCATCCAGATATTAAAAACCCCATTTTATTTAAGGGGTATGTGTAGTGTAAGTTCACACTTACTTAAAGTACCACTAGATTTAACTGTTCAACACTCACTAGCTTGTATTTTCAAACTTGAAACCTAAACGACTTGTTTCTTTAAGCCATTCTTAGGTGACTAACTTGAACCAGTGAGTTAACTGCGCTAGGCATTTCTTCCCAAACCTTGCTGCCAGATACGTGACTCCTGCCTGAGCTGGCCAGTCCATTGGGTTTAGAGATCTGTGGTCATTTTTGAAATAAGGGCTGGTGTTATATGCCTCATTTCCAACATTAACACGATGAGAGAGGGCTGCGTTTCACATTGCTTTGAATTATTTAGGTGTTGTAATTGTGTGCTCTTTTGTTTGCTGGGACACCAGGACAGATAAGTCAACATGGAAAGTAGGACAGAGATACCTTTTTTTTATAATGCATTTGGCTTACAGGTACTGTTTATGTTGTTTAAGAAAGCTGTCGGGAACATATGTGACATTAAATTCAAACCTCATCTTTGAAGCCTGATGGAATTTCAGGAGGCCAGGTATTATGTAGTAGGAAAAAGAAATGCATCCAGCCTTTCCACCTGTGCTTGTTCCAGCCAGTGGCCACGCAGAGTGATGCTTGAAATGTTTGACTGCCTGCAGACTTTTAGCACTGTGTGGAAAAATTAGAACAAACTGCTAACATAGTGCTGCAAAGTATAACCTTTACAAGTCAGTTCTGGGATCCTGCATGCACAGTGGTTATAAGATCAAAATGATCTTAAAGCCCTGATGCACAGTCACTGTTTGGTGTGTGAGGTTGCACTGTCAGGATTCATTATGCAAGTCATCAACACTTCAAGAAACATATTGATGCATACAGGAACACAGAGAGCACCTCTGACAAGTAATGATGACAGTGTAGTTTGTGAATGTGTGTTAGTTAACTTAGCTATATTTTATATTGTTATCTTTTTTTTTGCTAGATGGCTGTGTCTGTTTAGATTATCTTGGTGAATATAGTGTTTCACATTTAACCGTGCTGGTACAGAGGGTATAAAAACATTAATTCATCTGGTGCTGGATCCAAACAGCTGCTCACTGAGTGTGTGTGCGCGCGCACATCAGGGATCCAGTGTCAGTTTCATAGCCAAGCTCATTCCACCCCGGAGGTATTCCCATAGGAAATCTCAAACTGGGACAGGTTAATAAGTAAGTAGTTGAGTGTTTCTTCAGGTTAGTGGGGCAAACACATGACTTTTGTGTCAAGTGTTCCACTAAATTTTTCAGTGGATTTGGTCAGTCTTGAACATGCAGTAAGGTGGGAGCTAAGTCTAGCATTTGCTTTGTTTACTTTGCAGCATTTTTTTATCACAAACATGACATAAATGACAAAATACCATATCATATAACCCACATATTTACAGCCATACATCTGTGTTGTAGTGTTTAAACAGCACTGTTCATAAAGATATAAACATATGTCATAAAAATGAGAAAACTACATTCATTCCTGGACATTGAGGAGATCAATAGGTGGCTTGTCTCCAAGAGGCCTCTGTGTCGAGACAGTAACTCATAAAACTCTTGCAGAGCCCCACCCTCCTGAGCATGGCTGATTCCCTGCCAGTCTTGTGACACAACAGCCAGCCAGTGCCCATGGCTGTTTGTGTCAGGGTGGAGAGACCTAAAAACTCAGACATCTACCTTTGTTTCAGCAGCTTCTTAACTGTGAATGGCAAGTTGTGGATTAATGCCAAATAATTGACAATCAAATTGACACTGGATATTAACAGAATGCAATTTTCAAGTCACAAGTCTGCAATCTAAGCTATGATTATATATATTTTAAATGATATAGACTCTAAATGATCAGAAAAGCATCCCCACACACTCATGTGGAGAGACTCCGCACCATGGCTTCATTTAACAACATGTGATGTGGATGAAGAAAGTTCAAGAAATAAGTTTAGCTTCGTGTACTGAACATGGCCTTTAAATAAGCCCTGAGGTCAACGAGCAGCAGACAACACCAGAGTCAAACCGCATCAGTGTGTCGGTTGTCTTGACCCATTTTGTTTTAGAAGAGGATGTGCGGCCAGAGCATGTGTTGGGCTGAATGTGCCAGGCTTAGGTAGCGACCATGCAAGAATACACCACCGATCACCTCTAGAACAGTAAAAAAGCACCACCAGGACATGTTGACAATTTAATGATTAAAAACACATCTTCTGGTGCAACTGCAAACCTCCAGTGGATCAACTAGGCCATGTTCCAGCCAGCAGGCATCACTGGCCTAAGCGTGCAAAAGCACTCCATGCAGAGTCAAATCAAACCAATGAGTTTGTTTAATGGAGTTCATTCTCAAAAATCTGGTGTGTGCTGTTGGTTTCAGAGACAGACTAGTCAGTCAAATGACAGTATGCATCTTGCCATTGGTACTTTTTTTAAAATCAGTTGATACACCACATAACTCTGGTTACTTGTTTGCATTAACGGAACATCAAATCACATCATTCAGCATTAATGCGGATATAAGGCCTTCACTAAATGCCTTGGTAGTATATTTAGTAGTAAGTGTGATATAGGGTGGAACAGTTATATGAGGGGAAAAAGATATAGCCCTACGGTACCAGACGTGAAGCTATAATCCATTCAGCATGACACATCACTCCCACAAGAGAAGCTATGGTAATGAGAGCCTGCTGTATCAGTTACTTTATGCTGTTCACCTTTTCCTCCTCTACATGCACTAAACAGGGTGGAATACTAACAATGATTATACCTGAACATTTGGCACATTTCATTATAAAACTGTTTAAAATAAAATCATTAATTCATTCATTAATGACACAAATGTACCATATCAAACATGGCTTCAAAGGGGAATCATATTAGGCTGTATGGCAAACTGCTGATGACTGCTGTTCGACGCAGTACTTTAAATGGTGGTAGTCAAAATTTACCAACATTTATTTGGGGATTAATTCTTACATCAAAGCTTTGTGGCAGGTGAAGAATGTGATGTAGATCCTTCTTAGGCTAGCGGTTAAAAGTGTGGTTTACTGTGCAGACAAGATATCAGTCCCTGACGCCCTGTCCTGTTGATCCAGGAGTAATCCCACACATGGCTTGATGAGGAGCCTGTCACCCAGGATGACATCACACAGGGAGTGACGTGAAGTCATCCTACTCTGTACAGGGCCTGGCCTTCAGCATGTGGGCATTCACATGTGCATTAGTGTTGCCTGCCCTCAGTGGTTTGTGCTTGTTTAGCCACTGGCTTTAGCTTTAGCTGGGCTTGGTTGGCTTCACATTCAGGATGAATTAGTGTGAGCTGATCTTGGACATTTAAATTAGACATGTCTTGTAACATGGAAGTTGCAAGTCATACATGTCTTTCTAAAATAAAAGCCTTTTTTGAAGCCAAGCTGTTTGTTACAGGATTTTGTTTATAAGGCGCAAAACAAATTTTTACAATCAAGTTAGTGTCTAGGAAATGTCTTATAGTCCTTAAGGGCTGATATGCAAATTAGAGCAGTAGTCATCTAAATGTGAATTATATAATATTAAACCCATTCTATATAGACAAAGTAAAACTTTATTATGGGCAGTGTGGCACAAAATTTGCCAGCTTTAGATCTTAGGTTTCTTATTTTTATACACTTGATCTGTGTCCTGCAAAACACTGACATACAATACCATAATTATTTTTTCCTTTTAATTCTTTGCATTGCTAATGCATTAATTTGTCTTTTTTGAATATGTTTGTTCTTGTAGTTTGCTTTTAAAAACTTTATTTAAATTTCAATTAAAATCTAGCGGTTTTTAACCCTTGGTCATAAAACACGGTGTAGTGTAGTAGAGACTAGTTTGATCTGACAGTATACATGTTGGGGTAATCCTGTAGTCTTAGCACTATACTCAGTCTATTGTTTAAAACATAGTTTTGTTATTTGAATCATTTTAGAAATGATCCTACGTAATTTCTAATTTACAGTGTTGAGATGGAAGCAGAGGCTTGCATTTCTGCACAAAGCCTAAAAATCAATAAAGAGGCTGTCAGGGCCAAAAGAGGACTTCTCACCCACAGAGTCTGGAGTTAAGGTTTGCAGCTTTCTGGAATACTGAAACCAACGCATGAAGTTAAAAATGAATAAATGTATCCATTTATCTCTGTGCGGTGGTCCTTCAGACACAGGACACTTTTTACAGAGTCTTTGCAGCAGTCCCTGTTGATGTGACTGTTTTGTGTTTCTTTTTGTGCACATCACAGAAACAGAAATGCATTGATGGCAGATTAGCTTCCACCTCCTTCGCTCGCTTTGAGGATTAAATAACCTCAATACATTTTCTGCTGTTTCAGGTGTCCACCACACTGACGATGTGCACAATGTAATGTGGTCTCTGAGTGGAATGTGGGAATGTCACTTATGGTCCCCTAAAGCCCTCTCCACAGCAGTTCACTTCATGTGGCTGTTAATTAACACTGCTTGACTGGTGATTACTGGGTCTGACTGCAGTGACCTGTCCCAGGCACAGGCTAGAAACCTCTGAGGCCAGCCTTAATAGACTGCCTAATAAACCCTCTCAATAGACAGACAGAAAAAGAGAAAATAAGGCTAAGACTTATAGCTAAGGGTGGAGGATGTGGACAGCTCTGCGATTTAACTCATTGACAATACGTATTTTGTGTTTTCCTAGAGCAATGTCCCATTTGGAAAAAGACTGAATAAATGTTATGACTAATTTGGGTACACTGCGAAGTACAAATTACCAGCACCCTTGACCTTTGCATTCACCCTTATGATGTGTTGTTGCAGTAGCAATCCTGCTCAGTACTACATTTGGGTGCATACATAAATGTTACCATTCCTTTATTTTAGTTATTTACAGTCATCTTTAGCTGAATCATTGGGACTGTGTACAAGAAATCGCCAGCTGCTCTCAGATGAGACATATCCTGTCAAAGGGGAAACTGTGTGGGTAGGCCTATTTATTTTTTAAACAAAAAGCTGTTGTTGCCACCATTGTACCCACAACAAGAATGAAACCTCTGATCATGGTAAGAAGTTTTGTCCTAACATTCAATTCTGAGAAAGATTTATGTCCACTAAAATGTGTCGTTTCATGCTGTGCAGCATAAGGGAACAGTGGATTAAGTGAATTTCTGCTACATGCACTGCTTCACCATGACATCAGCTCTCAGACACTTTGATAAACACTTGTGCTCAGAAGCTAATACTGCACATTTAAATTGACTGAACTTTGCTGTAATTACTTTGCTCCAGTGAATATCAGCGAGAGTCTACATTGGTAACCACTATGAAGCTCTATAATGTCTTTCACAGACCAAGAGATGTTTTGTCTGAAGTTATGTGCCCTTTCCCAAGCCAAATGCACACCATGTCAACTAAATATTTTTGCACAGTGAAGGGTGTGTTTACATCATTTCAAACCCGTTCTGTTCTTGTCCTGCCTGCAAGGGTGTCCGCCCTAACTAACTCTACGTGCCATGTTGTGTTCAGGTCAAGTCAATGAGAGGCTTGGCTTAGTCTGTCAGAACATTACAGTTTAAAAGATATCATTGTCTTGTTCGTGAAAATCAGACCTTAATGGTTGGTTGCATGAGCTTTATGATTTCCTTTATTGGGTTTTTATTGTGGGTGTTTTTTTGTACCTGACAGATTTTAAATGTTTTTGAACTCTGCACAGTGCAGACTTTCTATGTTTAAACTGTGATTATGACCAGATTATTTTTAAACTGTCTGAAACAGGAGGTTGCTCTAATTCTGGCAACTTGTGCTTACTCAGTTGTTATTGGTCTGGTTCAGATGCAAGGATAGATTGTCAGCAAGCAGCTCTGTGTTTTATGGGCACTATAGAACAATATCCACCCAGACTGATCTAGTAGTATAAGAATAGAGGAAAAGTTCAAAGCTACTGCAGCTCAAGGTTAACGTATCTTTTATACACTCCAATAACAATAAGAATAAAACTGTACTCAAATGATCTGTAATTATGTCTTGTTGTCCTCACCTTATTTTGCCTTATATTCTCATGGAGAAAAAAGTTGGATCTGCATTCGCATGGATCGGGTTCGAGTGTTTCTAAGCCAGCAAGCAGGATAGGGAGGCCGCGAGAGGGTAGTTAGACTTGGCAAATTTTTGTGTGATGACCGGACAGCTTTTGGACTAGACCAGCTCCAGTGGCATGGCCTCTGAGAGGGCAGACATGGTGTGGAATCTCTGACATCAGCTGTGTGTGCATTCATGCTGGTGTTGTCTTATCTTTTACACACACAAGACACCCACAGCTGGTGGTCAGGCATTCATCAGGGATGGAATGTGCATGCTTCTTGTTTCACACTGCAAAAATGTTTTCTGTTACAGTAACAATAAACAGCAATAATAATTGATTTGCTTGTGGAACTTTCCTACAAACTTGTTTGTAAGTACATTTAGTCCTGACACTTCTTGCAGTGTATATGAAGCATCGAAAGACAATTGGTGTCCATATTTGGGAATAACAAAACCAGTCCTCACCACAGTGTTCTTTGCTCCAACAGAAAAGCTTTCTTGGATTCGTATGAAGAAGCATTTTTTAACTTTGGTAGTTCTTATAATTCACATGTCAACAATGGCTGTGTGGATGTTCTGCTAAGCGGGCTTTATTGATTTTTGTCCAATTACAAAGTTTTTAGTATATTTCCTTTGCCCAGGCAAATGGTCATACTCCAATTTACTGTAATTTACTGTATTGATTTCCGAGATGTAAATCAATAGCAACTGAAAACATCAGCCCTTCCGCCGTATTGGTCAACCACATCAGCTGAAGGAAAAAATAAGTGAGGCAGCATCTTAGAAGCAGAATAGGAAGTTATGGCCAGCGACGACAAGCTAACAGAATGCCCTCACATTAAGGTGAATGTGTTGTTTTCTTCATTACGATGAACATATTAGTTAAAAGTCTTTTGTAAATGGATTTAAGGAGGAAGAGCAGCAACTTGCTTAGCTATGTAAAACCTCTCTCTGCAGAGGCATAGAATTAGCTTCAGGGGGTATTTATAAAGCACTCCTTATCATATGCTTTGGTATTAAAGCAAAGCTATGGAAAGTAATGTTCTTGCTATTCATATGATGCGTTCAGTTGCCCTTCAAGACAACTGATGTTGCAGAAAATTGCTAAATTGGCTGAGTTATCATCTGCTTTTTATTCACCAGTAGAGACTAGAGACTGCTTTACTGTGCATAAATAATATCAAACTACTCAAAATGAATCTATATAGCCTAGTATCACAAATCACTAATTTGCCCTAACAGTGCCTTGTAATAGCCAGCTAGGATTTGTAAAAAGCTGTTTATGGTTAATATAATATTTATATTTAAGAAGCACTGTAGCAGCACAACCATTAACAAAGATTCTATCTTTTTTTGTACGTATGCAGCAGTACCTTTGTATCACTGTTCATCTGAGAGAAACTTTAGGAAAATTGAATATAGGGCTTCCTCAACAATATATATATTATAGACGAGGCGACGAGGCTCCTCCTCAGCTGTAGCTCTCATGTTATGTAATGAGTGAGTGTAGGCTGAGTGGGTTTAGTCAGTAACCAGATTACAGCACTCCACAGATAAAGACTGCTGAAGGGCAGTCATCTCACCACACCTTTGTTTTTCTTCCTCTTCTGGTTTCCTTTAGTAGTAAGGTGTTCAATGTGATTAATTGTTCACAATAAACCAAGCCCTATTTCTGAAGCATTTTAAAAGCAATCTTATGACATGCTGAGGTATGTATTGACACGGAATCATTTTTACACCTGTCTCTGCGATGTAAAGACAATAAGCAACGCCTGCAGTAGACATTTAAAGCACCTGGAGCAACTCTGACAACCAAAGACCGAGTACATGTACAGTATCTCTCTATAAGAATCCCTTGCATTTATTTTTCAAAGAATTGAGACTAAGATAAATATAAGCCTAAGTGTAACATTTTACTAGGGTTGCTAATGTTTTTTTCTTTTTTTGTTATTGATTAATTTTTTTTTTAATTTTTTTTTTCTCGATTAATTACTTAGTAGAGCTGAATTAAAATCCTAAGAAAATCTCACATCATTCTGCAACAGTTAGTTGTATTAAGTGGTGAATTTAGGACTGCATAATGTGTAAAGTGTCTTGTGGTTGAGGTATGGCTGAAGTAAAGAAATGAGCAGAGACAGAGATAGCAGATGTAGGAATCATATCTATGTGATGGGTATCCTGAAAAAAGCTCAACAAACTGATCCAGGCTTTGCTTGATCAGTTACGTTACGTTTGTTACGTTTGTGGATTATACTTTTTGTGTCTGTCCATCCTGGCGCACTCCATCAGTTAGCCATCAGTGGGGCGCACTGCCAACGCCCCAAATAACTAATAATAAATAATAACTAAATAACTTTGTTATTTATCTTACTTACATGACAGCGTTTCTGTGTGTACATGGTCGTGCGTTATCGCACAAGAGTTCCACCCTGATGTGCACACAGACAGACACGTGCATGCATACACAGGTGAGCACACTCCCACCAGGGGACAGAGAGTTGGTTGGAAAATACGTCGGTCCCCGTAGTTTTTGTTTTGAAATATTACTAAAATTAGCAGATTTGTGTGTTTAGGAAATAGTTTAGGCAGTTACGTTTCCATCATAAGTTAATAGATTATTCCACCAGTCCTTACAGATTCTCTGGTAGACAAACTAGCTTAGCTTTTTAGTACAGCAATTGTAGTTACTCATTGGTTGACATATACAACAGCATCTGCAGTAAGATAATATTGATTTGTTGGTTGGACTAGAGCTGTTAGGGCTCATTGTGTGTCCAGGCTAGAAGGTTTGGAAAGGTTTATGTGATTGAACTAAAATAGAAGTGACACATTTTTAGACTGCTACAGAGAAACTGAGGTAAGTTGTCTTTAATTTGCTGAAGTCATACCACAGACTCTTCATAAAATAAAATAATTCTGGGTCATTGTTAAGTATCTATTCAGGGGTAAGCATACTCCACTTGTTCTTTGACCCTGCTCCTTTCTCTCTTTATTGTAAGGCAACACTTGTGTTTCAAATGACAGATGTACCCTCAGTGAGCCAAACATTAAGCAGTGAATCTTTGATTGTAGACAGGTTACAGTCCGTGATCCTCTGTCCCTTCTCCGTAGAGACATTTACTGTACAGGCATGTAGAGAAGCAAGTTTTGTGCTTGTGATCTAAATATAAATAAACATTACTCACAGTCAAAACACAAGACTGGAACCTACTTTATTTTCCGAACTGATTGTCTTTTAATGCTCAGATTGTGACTGTTGCCAAACAAATAACATTGTAGATCTTTACATTAGAAATGTTAGGATTAGGTTCAGATGTATTCTGATGTTCATGGTATCAAACAGTATATTGCCACTGCTCCTCTGCAGCATTGTAAGAAGATACTTACTGTGGTGTTCTCATAATTCAGCTCATGCAATACTGAGTGACCCTGCATGAGTAGCTTACCTATGCAGTGAAGCATGACAAAGCATTTAGAGTGGTAGCACCTTTTGCACATAATAGGCCAAGATGTAGTCTTTCCCTCTTTACTCTCTTGCTTTATGCGCGTTGTCGGTGTTTTAGTGTTTTATTATGTTTCACTATTTGTGTCCCTTTTTTGTATCTACTGATCAGCACATTCGATGGTTTAGTGGTGTAGTCTAGCATTTTTTTTGTTACTTTGGAGAATTTGGATTGTTTAACCCCCTGTACAAGACTATAATAAATAACCCCCTAGTTCTCCTGCTGCTGTCAGTATGGATGGACAAGAACAGCAGGAAGATGGGGGGGAGGAGATGTTAAGCTCCTCCAGTTCAGCTGCTCATTGGCCAGTAGAGGACAGTGGCTGTATCAAGCTATTTCAAAAACATGAGCGCATATATATATATATTATAAGAGAAGTATAAAAATATTTCCTTAATAAATAGGCTAGCAAAACAAACTTGTGTCCCCAGTCCCATGAGTGAATTGACCCTCTTGGCCCATCAAGGGCTGACTCAGTGGGCTTTGGTGACCTCGCTGTCTTCCTCGGTGATCCAGGCCATTCTCCCAGCCCTCAGCTCAGCACCCACGTGTTATCAGCAGCTCCTGTTACGTAAGCCCTCCTGCCAGACAAAAGCTCAGCCATCACAGACACAAATCACCGACTGCCCCATGTTGGCACCAGTGCTGTCAGTGTTGGCCAGTAATCCACACAGGGTTTTTCTTGTATAGATATTTTTTTTTTGCTGGCTGCCAAGTTGAAAATTTTGACCAATAAACAATACAAATTTGGATTGCTGGTTTCTTGTGTGATTTCCACACACTAGATGTTTAAACATCAGCTTTGCTGTCATTTCTACACATAATTGTAATGTGTGTTATCTCTGGTATCTGCCACCATTGTTACAATGAATTTGAAGGTGCAAAATCTGACTTTTTGGTAAATACATGCAAATGTCTTTGCATTTGATGAACTGTACAACTTTGATGTAACTATATTGTCTGATCCGTTTTTCTGTTGTGTTTCAAGTACTCTATTCACAGTTGTTCATCTTGTCTCATGCCTTTTGTTATGTTATATTTAGGGCCAAAATGATTAGTCCATTATTTTAATAAGCTATCATTAGGCTTTTTTAATAATATATTGTTTCAGTTTTGTTTTGTTTTTTTAGCTAAAAAATTGTAACAATAGATATCCAGTCAATATTCTAGTTTTTCAAGTAAGAGAGTAAGACTCAAACCGAATAGTACATATGAAGACATCACAAATGATCATGAATCATCATAAGAAATTAACATAATTGCTAGTTAATTAGATTACAGGTTTCACAATGTAGGGAGTAACCGTCACCAAGACAGCCATTTCCTTAATAACGCATGGCTTGTGTAGGCTAATCAGATTTTTTCGAACGTGCTCACAAACCAGATCATTACAATTATGGCTCGTCATTTTGTGAAAATATGGTGTAACATCTGAGGTCTCAATCTGTTAGGATGCTGGGGTTTTCCTAAAAATACATCTTTTTGAATGACAGCCACGTGACATTACATCAGATTGTCCAGAGTGGGCTCACAGGAATGGCTGATGCTACAGGCCCACAGTGACAACAGCCAGCCTTTTGTTAGTCTGGGTTGGTACATTCTGTCCACAGCCCTTCACTTTTATTGCCATTTGCACTGTTTTTTCCAACCATCAGTGCCTTTTTTTGACAGTTGATGTGCTGGTATTTATAGACAGTAGGTCAACAGCAAGTTTTATTAATAACTATTAGATTGCATTTATGGAATGCTGTAAAGTAAACCAACAATTAACTTTACAACGGAGTCAATTAAGGTAGGGTTGTTGGTACTTTAGTATTGCTTAACACTTTCTTACTCGGTTTCCTATGGGAGTGATGTATTTTAGGCAGATCTACTGCGAACTATATCTTTTGCTTTGGATACATACATGTTAGACTGCTGTCACAAGCTGTCTTGTGGTTAGTGTCCAGAGTCTGCAAGTGTTTTTCACTCTTGTCATTATTAAACCGAACTACATAATATTTCATTACATAATTACTAAAAAGGTTATATTTTTACTTCTGCAGTAATGCTCTCTGCACTCTGCACTCTGTACTCTGCTCACTCATCTGTGTGATTTCTGTCATGTTGACTCTCTTGTTAAATGTTTTGTTGTCAGTAACATCGAATTAAGTGTCTATATTTATTTTAAACTCACCTTGTCCACCAAAGCCAGGCAGCATCCAGTCTGCATTCATTCAGTGAAAAGGTCAAACGATTCACATGACTTACATTGACCATTTCACCCTGTTTGACAAACCCTCTGCCTAGAAACTCTGTTTTTTTTATTCATTGTATTAAGGCAAATGTCAGGGGTGTGCATTGGTGGACTCTGCGAAAAGAAAAGGTAGATCATTCTGGTAAAAAGTTTTTGTGGGTTGAATGTCTATTTACATGCACCATGTTGATCGTGCTGCCTTTCTGATGTTGATGATTAATAATGCAACTTTTACTTATGACACAATAATAATAAGCACATTGCTCTATATATTTTTTAACTTTTGTAATTTTTTTTTAATAATTGGGCCAAAAAGAGGAGTGCTCTAGCGTGAAGTAGCAGATCTTGCACGCGTCCTTTGGAAAACAGTTAATGAGCTGGATTGATAGTGTAATTTTAAACTCAAACAAAGTGTTTCACACTCAGTCCAAAAACTGCGTTTCTTTTCGTGGGTGGGTGGAGAGTCTGATAACAAACAGGATTTCCTGACCTGGTTCATGTTACATCTTACTGGTACCAGTAAGCCACACGCTCACTCCATCCCTGCTGCTTGTGTTCTTTTTTTCTGCAATACTTTATGGTCTGAACACAGTCTAATCCACATCTGTGTCAGTCTGAATGTGTCTGTTTTGTTATCCCGCGGTTTTAAACAATTAACTGTCATCAGTCTCTTAATTGCTTAATAATTTAGTGGATGTGATCAATGGACCTGAATATAACCAAATTATAAAACTGGAAGAATGTGAGGGGACCTTGCTGGGAAGACTTCTGAATTCCTGTCTTTTCATAAATACTCTGCTGGCTGTTCCTCCCCTGCATTCTTGTGTGGCTTTCAATAATGATGAAGAAACTGAGGGAGGTAGGGAGAGCGTGATGCAAGTGAATGATTGAGAGATGTTAGAAGAGTATACTCGTGACTCATCGAGCACAATGGAAGAGTTCACTGAGTCACAGATGAGGCAGAAACACTGGGTGGTGGATGATTTATGGGATGGATGGGAATAGATGACTGTAGGTAGCTTTAAAAAAAGTCAGTCAAAACTAGATTAGACAGTTTCTGAATGTTAAGGCAATACAATGCTAGATTAGCTGTAGAATGCTGTAATTTAGCACATCAGTATATGAGATGCTGGAACAGTCGGTCAGTTACCAGACCAGTTGCCAAATATTATTCTGTTGATCTCATTGAACAATCCACTAATGACAGCTATAGCATTTTAGTATTTATAAAAGCAGTACAGTGTGTTATTTACATGTACAAATCAATTATAGTAGTTAATAATAATGCTCACCGTGCCAAGTAAAAATAAATCTGTTTTTGTTGCTTAGTTTTTGCAGCCCCAGGATGAGAGTCTTTAGTTGTTATTAACTAGTATCGATCAGCAAGGTTTAACATTAACCAGAAGTTTGCAACACTCTAAATACTTCATTATGCTATCCCAAAGGCAGTAAAATGTTGTGGAAGGAAAGATGATACAGAATACGGTTGTCTAAATGTGGTTCTTAACACAGAAGATCAGAATATTTCTTGCTAAAATAAAGGCTTTTAGCTTTAGATTGGCCCATAAAGTGCATAATCTTAGCCAAGGCTACTTTTATTAATGCCTCTTGTCTGGCTTCATATTGATTGTCTTTCCACATCCTTTGTGTCCGGGGTCCATTGATGCTGTTTTTTTTCCCCTCAGTCTTGATAATGTTTCTGTATTGATTTCAGTTCCCAAATTGTATGGATGCTTTGGATGTGGAATAAAATTGTGTAGCTGATTTCACAGGGGATCTTGGTAAAGCTTAGTTTTGTAAAATAACACCACACAAATTAGACTTTGAAAAGTATATGACACAGAGTTAAATTTACTTAACAGCTCAATTAAATGTATCATTTTTCTCTACTTATATGTATAAAAATGCCATCAACAGAAAACATGTGGATATTGACATTTAACATTGGCATATTGGTATGATTATCTACAGCAGATTTAGAACCTTTCAGCTTTTTGCTGAACACACCCTCACACAAATGATCTCACATTGTTTTTGTGTTATTTGATTTCTATTTTCTATTTTTTTCTTTATAATTTGTTTATTAGGTTGAATTATTTTGCATATTCAACAGGTCATATGTGATGGAAAATTTTAGTGCAGTAACAAGGCATGACTTGTAGCTTTTGTGAATTTATAACAGCTAATTCAAAAGTATTCACAAATGGAGAATGGAGACTGAAACCACACAGTGAAGATGTCGAGATGACGTGTTGTTGTTTGACTTTTATAGGGTTTCAGTGTGAATTTGAGCGGTCACTTTTGTGAAACCTCCTCTCTCTTTTGTGCATTTGTTGTCATGGGTGGGACAAGTGAAAAGGTGTCATGTTCAAAAGCAACTAGGCCACTACAGACCTTCATTTGAAACAGGGTTAAGCTGGGAGTCTTTTATTCACTGTTGTAAACATTAAAGCTCAAACACTCCTTTTGTCTTTTGTATGCTGTTACTAATCTGTCTAGAAAATGTTTAACATCTGGTAAGTTGTGAGAGGTTTAATAATTTTTTTAACTGTGTTTCCTTTTCAGGTGTGACTGGCAGAGGAGCTCAAGGTAGAGGGTTGCTCTACATAACCCCCCCCCCC
>OMLM01010872.1:177027-196133 GCA_900302695.1 Helostoma temminkii
CTTTTTTATTTGTTTGTTTGTTTTTTTGTTTTATTTTGTTTTTTCCTGCTTGGATGCATCCCGCCAACTTGTGAATTCATGATCACATGACTGTGGATATGGACGCAGTCCTGTCCGACTTTGTCCGTTCCACTGGAGCTGAACCGGGATTGGCCAGAGATCTGCTAGAGGGTGAGTGGCATATTATATTATTCTATGGGTCTTAGGGAGAAAGCATCTGGAAAAGTAAACATTTACATTTTCTTATGTGCTAGTAACACTAGAATGATACAGTGGGTGTCAGATCAAAAAGTGTTTTAATATTTTCTATCCTTAATTTATTCTTTAATAGTTCCAGCTTTTATATATGTGAGCCAAGAAAAAGCGGGCTGGGGCAGGTTATGATATGCGTAACAAATTGACCACTGTCACAGTCAGCGTTTCTGGCTTGATGCTGTTAATTAGGCTATCATACACTCTCAGAATGAACTTATAACTGGAGTCAACAGTGCTGCTGTTGCCTAGCAGCAACGCAGGTTGCGGATAAGAATATGGGTTGAAAATGCAATGCAATGCATTGAACAGCAGCAAGCCAGCAAGCAGAGATGTGCTTCACATACTGATATTTACCAAAACTTAGGAATGTACTTGTGGCCTTTACATAAGATAAAGCAGTCTATCATTGCATCTGCTTGGTGTAAATATTTAAACTCATTAAGGATGCGTCATTTGTTTGACACAGAAACTGGACTGATTGGCTTCGACAGATGTTATTCATATCTCTCCCACTCTCTCTCTCCCTCTCTCTCTCTCTCTCTCTCTCTCTCTCTCTCTCTCTCTCTGTAGGCAAGAATTGGGATTTCACTGCTGCACTCAGTGACTTTGAGCAGCTTCGACAGGTGCATGCTGGGAACCTGACATATTCATTCTCAGAGGAGAGGGCATATCTACCCCCTGAAAAGGAGATGGCCAGGGTAGGACGACCTATACTCCACCGCCAAGATGAGGTGGTGCAAGGTGAGGCTACTAGCACAGTCAGTAGTGTTAAATGAGGATGCATACTAATGTAAAGCAGGCTATAATCAGTAACTATAATCAGTAATAGTTCAGTAATGACACTTGCAGACAATAGCTGCTTTCAAATATGCACTGGAACCCTGGATATACCTAGACATTACCTGAATGAGCTCCACTTAAGAACATAAATTTCTGAGTCAGATGGCCCTGCCACCTCCCCAGTAAAAAGTACAGGTGATGTTGAATTGTGATCTCTGCTGTTATGTCATGCCTCCCACATGCTCTACACAGACACCCTCACCTCTTGTTGAAATAGAGTGGAGTTTTTTCCCATGTGAGAGCATGTCTGACTTGGACAATGTCCCACTGTGCACCACATGCAAGGAAGCACAACTTGGCACAATCTGCAATCAATCAATCAATCAATCCTGTGTATACAAAAGTAGAATTGACAAAAAATAATTCATAAGCAAACATGTCGGCACTGAAATCTGCATAAGAGTGGTCTTCAGTGTGCATAGATTTTCGTTATTACCAAATCCGAAATAATTAATTGTTGAATGAAATGAAAGAAATTCCTTCTTAATAACGCTTCCTGAATGAGGCCATTGTCAGGAGTTTATGTGTGAAAACAGACACGGAACCTGTCTCATTGTCAATGTGTTTGCCAGGTGACTTACGAGAACAATAATACACAACATATCCTCATCCTCTGTCACTGTCTTCCAGCAGCCACAGAGAAGCGTCTGTCGAGGGGTATTTCCCATGCCAGTTCAACCATTGTGTCCCTGGCACGCTCTCATGTCTCATGCCCTGGTGGTAGCAGCAGTGAGCCCCTCCTGGACACACCGCTGTGCACTTTCCAGCTACCAGACCTCACAGTGTACCGTGAGGACTTCCGTGGCTTCATTGAGAGGGATCTTATTGAGCAGTCAATGATGGTGGCCTTGGAGCATGCAGGTGAGAAAACCTGAATACCAGCCTACATAATTTTCAGAATTTCAAATTTCAATAGTATATGAACACTAAAAAAAAAGACAAATAAATGGTGGTTGAAATGTATTTAGCTACAGCCAAGGGTCCTTACATTAGGCATACCACATTGTCATGGCTCACTGGGACATTTGCTATTAGAAGTGTTTCTCATATTCTTCCCCTATCATAAGACTCGGGAAATTGGAAATGCTTAATATAATGTAGTGCAGTACAACACCACATTTAGCTATGTTGCTGTCATAAACATAGGTTTACACATTTTCAACAATGTCAGCAAAAACAGAATATTGTAATGCATTGAAAAAGGCAGAGCTGTTGTAATAGGTGATAAAGACATGTCTTAGTCTAATAAAGTGGCTCAAGTCTTTGAGAAAATGCCACATTTTAAAAGTTGCTGTTAGGGGAAAATATTGACTGTTGGTATAAAACTGAAACATGTTTAATTGCATTTACCTCCTGTAATAATACAAACTAATGTGACATCCTGTTTTCCAACATGGGAGTCTATTGTTGATACAATATTATTATTCATTTGGGAAGTACAACATGATTGTTTTGGTTTATTACAAAGCCATATTTATAATGTAAATAGGTGAGTTGAGTTTTTCCTATTTGCCTGCAGGACGCCTGAACTGGTGGACAAAAGTAGTTCCAAACTGTCAGAGTCTGCTGCCTTTGGCAACAAGTGGAGATGGAAATTGCTTGCTACATGCAGCCTCACTTGGTGAGTATCAAAGACCTTTCAAAACCCACTATAATGCAGATTCATGCTCCATTAGCATTCATTATGAAAGCTCCATTGTTAGCTGGAACACTAATTGTGTTTTACAATCTTGGAGTGTACATTCACCTAGCTTTTGTGGCCCACTTAGGAGCCCTAGTTCAGAAAATTAATAATGTACATTAACTAATGTGTGGTTATTGTTCTAGACCTTGTAGTGCATCTATTGAATAGAGGATGTGAGACTTATTCATGTGCATGACACCATTTATGGTTTTATAGTAAAATTATTAACTATAAAAAATTATAGAATACTGGTTTTCATTTGCAGTTGTACACAAGATCATGTCAATATGTGTTAAATGTTCCAAATGTATCTTCTGTTGAAGGAATGTGGGGCTTTCATGACCGAGACCTGATGCTGCGGAAGTCTCTGTATGCATTGATGGATCACGGGTTGGAGAGAGAGGCACTGAAGCGCAGGTGGAGGTGGCAGCAGACCCAGCAGAACAAAGAGGTCTGTTATGCAGGCTGCACATTTCTCTAGGTCATCTTTGTAACTTTTTGATGAATGTATGAAAGCACTTGAAGCCCAAATCGTAGAGACGGTGGTGAGCTATTGATGCCGGTTTGAAATATTTGATAATGTCTAATAATAAAATACAATAGAAGAGTGAACAAAAAAGACATTTACATGCTTCCTTTAACACGTCAGCCTGCATTCACTTGTTTGCAATAAAACATTTGACATGTCAAATGCACAGAGCTCACTATTGTTGGTTAGGTTTCTGTGTTACATGCAATTCTAGCTCCTTCAAAAACACAGTGGCAACAGGATAACGACACCAGAGAGGCAGGAAGACACTGGGATACAGTGTTGACCAATTTTCAGTAAACACAAGTTTCGCAAGTTATCCATAGTTTTTAACAGTTGCTGGTCACTTTATGAATGCTTGGCAACATACTGAAGACTGTATCAAATACAAATAAAGATTTTAATTTAGCCTTTTTATTTTCACGCTGGTATTATGTTTTTTAAGCTCTGGTATCTACACCTACTATTATTACTTTTTATCAAAACCCAAAAAAATTTCTACTGACTAAAATGTATGTGCATTATACTTTATTTTCCATCATTCTACAAAGAGAAAAAAATTAGTTTTAGAGCATTTATTACAGGACACAAGGTATTCTCATACTGTATGTTGAAAGCATGGTAGTGATGAGTCTTCTGTTGCTACTCTGTGAACATCATGGTGGGTTGTAAAGGATTTAGTTTAATCCATTTCCTCAATTATCAGTATTTAACCTGTGGTAAGGTGCCATAACGTCAGTGCATGGTTTAGTGACATTTGACACTCCCTCTCTAAATGGCCTTTCTCCTCAGTCTGGTCTGTTGTACACGGAGGAGGAGTGGCAGAAAGAGTGGAATGAACTGTTGAAGCTAGCCTCCAGTGAGCCGAGAATACACTACAGCACCAACGGCACCAGCGGGTAAGATCTGGATCAGACAAAGCACGGACTGTTAAGCCACCACACACTTAGTCACACTCATGTTTTTATTCATGAACAAACAACTGCGCTCACAATCAGAACTGAGTGGCTGGCCCTCATTTTAGTCCATCTGTTATGTATTGTAGCAAACATAAGTTCAGTGGGTTAAGTATACTGATGAAACTTTAAATTTCAGACACTTAAAGTTTTATTGTTTTTTTATGTGTAAACACAAATTAGGTGGAAGTATCTCTCAATATTCTGTAGTTCATATGTTTATAATTATGTGGCCCACCAAAAAGTATGCAATCAACATTCTTTGTCATTGTCACTCCAGAATTCATTAGAAAGACAGATTAAATTTAGTGTTTTTGAGAAACTTTGATTATTTCTGGTTGCAATAGAATACATAGCTGTTAACCAAAAGCAATGTTGTTTTTTCTTCAGGGCGGAGTCCTCAGATGAACCAGTTTATGAGAGTTTAGAGGAGTTTCATGTCTTTGTCCTGGCTCACGTCCTCAGAAGACCTATAGTGGTGGTGGCTGACACCATGCTGAGAGACTCTGGAGGAGAGGGTAAATTTGCGTACAGCTTCACATTGCTATTGAATTGCTAATTTCATCATAGAATTCATTCTCCTTGGGTCTTAGATTAGTTTTGAAATTGTTTGTCATTTGCTGAATTTAAACATGACTTGGCAGGATAATGTAATAATATATAATAATCAATAATTGCAGGATTTTTTTACAAAGGGACTGATGAATTGCTGAAACTGTTCTAACGAAATAAATAACCTCCCATATAGTATCTCAAGCAAATTAAAACAAACAATATAGTCTACTGCCAAATATTGCAAAATACAAACATTAAAAGCCACCTGCAGCCATCCTGTGAAGTAACAGCTGTTTTAATAGATTGCTAATTATCATAGCTCTAAATTTGTTTTGCTGTTGACACTCTTCAGGGTTGATTATAGGTAAATTACTCTTGTTATGGAGATAACTCGACAAGCAAGATTAGTTGAAAAGTAGAAGCAGATTTTAAGAAACTTCCAATTTCCTTTTTGGTCTAGAAACAGTTACGTCATTCTTTTCACATGCTTAATGCCCTTGTTGCTCTCCTCTAGCCTTTGCTCCCATTCCGTTCGGAGGCATATACCTACCACTGGAAGTGCCAGCTGCCAAGTGCCATCGTTCACCCCTGGTCCTGGCATATGACCAGGCTCACTTTTCTGCCCTGGTTTCTATGGAACAGAAGGACAGTTCCAAAGAGCAAGGTAATGCTTTTCATCATTTTTCTTTGTTGTCAATTGATTTTTTTCTTTTTCTTCTTGGCAGCTTCTAGTGAGCAACTTACATTTTAATGCCATAAATCACAATACATCAACGATGCATGTAGTACTTGTATATACATTCACAATATTTTCTGAACAATAAAAATCCTTAATCCTGCTTAAATAGTTTACAAGATTTAGAGCCAGAATTTCCTACTAAGCGCTATGACTCACTTTCTCCCCCTTTCGCCTTGGTGCCTTTGCTTGATGGGTCTGTCCTTTTTTAAGATTGACCTTAGTAGTTTATTTAAGAATTGTGACTAATAGCCACTGGGCTTTTGAGTATATCCAGTGATCTCGGTAGTAAGCAAGCCAAGAAATGGCCACCTGCTGGTGTTAAAGTTCTATGATATTAGGATAAATGTTTAAAAATGCTAGTTTCATCAAGAAATAATGAATGTGATTTAATAAGTAGTACTTCAGTGAAGTAAAGGACTGACATTTTAGAGAAACACCATGCACCAGAAGTCTGTACTTAAGATGTTGTCCAGACATAAAATTATTTACCACTTTAAAAATGTCTGATTAGACCATCCAGAAACAATATTGGCCAGACTCAATGACCTAAATGCTAAGATAGAAAATTTGATTGTGCTTAGAAGTATTTCTGTCTGTAGGCAATCAAGAGTGTTTGTTTCAGGGTTTTTTCTAAGAGCACTTTTTCCCACATCTCCACCAGCAGTTGTGATCCCTCTTACTGACTCGGAACACAAAATGCTGCCTCTGCATTTTGCTGTGGATCCTGGGAAAGATTGGGAGTGGGGCAAGGATGACACAGACAACGTGATGCTGGCGAGGTATGGTGTCCTAAAAAAGAATATCACACATTCACAGCAAGTTATTTTTGTCAGGTTGGATGTACTGTACACATAAAGTGCCTTTTAAAAACGGATTTGTCAGAAGTACTGATGCAGTGTCACAAAGGATACTTACACTCTTATAGACTGCTGTCCCTTTAGGACCGAGTATCAGTGTGTAGAGATTGACTCCTGATTCCAGATTAGCGACACTCACTGCCAGCAACAATGAGATTACCTCCAAATACCTTCTATGAATGGCACAGGAGAAGGAACACCAAAATAGATGTGTAGCAAAAATAACCCTCCACCTTGTATACTTGGGACACGGTGGATGTCTTCTTTAGATAAAATGGTAGACAGGGATGATGTTACAGGAGTGGCTGCTAACATTGTTTGGAAAAGGTCTGTGGGTTTTGTGCATTTGCTATTTACTTTTAACATTTAGAGCCAAATACAGGGCTCTTTGTTTTTTTTTTGTCAAAATTATCAGATTTTATTTATTTAGTTTTTGCCCAACCATATTACCTCTGTATATTGTACTGGATCTATTTTCTATATGAAAATTTCACTGACTTCGTGACTGTTGTTCAGTACTGTCTAAAAGCAAAGTAACACCAGGAGATACCTGATGGTCAGAAATGTTTCCTTTCAGTGAAGTTTGATTTGTGTCTATCTCACTTTTTCCTGCAGTGTGGCTCTTTCTTTGGAGGCCAAGCTTCAGATGTTACACAGCTATATGACAGTCACCTGGCTACCCCTGCCTTGTGAGGTAAAGACCATGTCCATGCATGCATCCATCCCCACTCATGTTTGCTCCTCTATAGCAGGAAGATGTATAAAATTAGATCAGACAATGACATACATCATCAGGTTTTATTGGACATCATATTTTGACTCAAGAGCCTTTTTTTAAGATTAGCAAACATTATAAAGGAATGGTGATTTTTTTTTTTCTTTTCTTCAACTAACCATATTCAAAAGCCCATATTCAGTATTTTACCAGCTAAGCTGAGTTTGGAATAAAAAAGAAACTACAAGTTGTAACATGATAATCAGATATATGCCAAATTAAGCGTTACAGCTGCTCGTGGTTAGTGGGCTAGATTTTTATCCCTTCACCCTAGACCAAGAGTCCCCTGACTGCTGTACAATCTTTGTGTTAAAAAAAACTACACTGGGCCATTTAGGTAATAAAATCACACCATGCAAACACGCTGACAAAGATCGTGTTGTTTGCCACATGCCAGGACCAGTGATCTTCAGGACAAGTTCATTGCAGTTTCGTGGTTAAGCTGCAGGAGCTGGGGGCAAGAGAAATCCTGTATTAAAATATGATTTAAGGCGATTGTTCTGTATAGCACCGAAACACAGAATCACTGTGCAGTGGTCATTATTGCTGAAAGACAGGGTATTCTGTAACGGCTCCTTATTTGAAAACTAAATACTGCGTCACTGTGTGGGTCATGCCATTTCCAAATACAGAATTCTTTATTTTATTGCTTCTGTAATGTGTTTGTAGATATGAAAAGGCATCTGGAAACTGACTCACTTGCACTTTACAGCATTGGTCTAGAAAAAACAACTGTGAATCACTCCTTTAACACCCTCTGTGTCTCGATGTTTTTTCAGGGCATTAAAACTGACTAAACTTAATAACTTCTTCTTAATAACTTAAACTTAATAAAAGTACTCATATATTGCATACTCTGTGATTAATTAATCAATATGTATCAAATACATTTAAAAATATTTCAATGAAATCAGTTTTAGCATTTGAGTGACTAGTTAAATGTCTCTTAACTTTAGACCCCCAGGTTTGCTTCTACATGTTTTGTGTTAAGGTAATAGCCCCGACAGTCCTCTGACAGTGATGGTACAGTATGTATTCTTAAGGAAATTATTAATGCAGTAATAACTTATTGTAAGCACAGTGCTGATACACTAGCAAAATCAACCCTGGGGCTATAATACTGCAGCACCCCTAGCCCCTGTGTTTTCTTTGGCTATTCTCACATGCTCACGACTTTGTATCTTTGCTATCTTATTTGTGCCAATAATCTATATAATGTATTTTACTGTGCAGAGTATAGTCTGCCCTGCCGTAGTTGGCTGTAATCTGTGATTTTTGGTTTTAGAGTGGATTAGTAAATGTTGTCTCTCCTGTTTTCATATTCTAGATGCATAGGGTCAAAAGGACACCACATATTGTGATTAATTAATTCACGTAATTAATTTACCATAAATCAACTAATTATTTTGACAGCCCTAATTTAAATCATTGTTTTGCTTTGTTTTGTTGCAGCAAGCCCCTTTGGCTCAGCCAGAGTCCCCAACAGCATCAGCAGGAGAGGATGCACGCACACCTCCTGATTCAGGAGAGTCAGACAAGGAGTCAGTAAGCAGCAGCTCCAACGGCAATGGTGACACAACCACAGGAACAACAGTCAATGGAGGCACGTCCTTGGCTAAAAACAACTCCTCTTCCTCCTCTAGTTCCTCTAGCAGTGGATCAACAGGGACAGGAACAGTGGGAAGGGACAAAAGCAAGAAGGAGAAGGACAAAGATAAAGACAAGAAGAGGGCAGACTCTGTAGCCAATAAGCTTGGAAGTTTTGGCAAGAGTCTGGGCAGCAAGCTGAAGAAAAACGTGGGTGGACTGATGACAGGAAAGAACGCTGGAGCTGGAGGTGCCAAGCCGGAGGGTGGAGAGAAGAAGAAGGGCTCATTTAGGGGGAGGAAGGGCAGCAAGGATAGCTCGCCTTCAGCTCACGCATCAGAAGACTCCGGTAAAGGCTCCCCCTCCTCAGGTAGCGAACGTCTCAATGGAACAGGAAGCAGTATGAGCAGCAGTGGTGGGAGCAGTACTGAGAGTGAGACTTACAAATACAGTGCGGATGTCCGGGTCAGCCTTGGCATCCTGCGAGCCGCCATGCAAGGTGAGAGGAAGTTTATCTTTGCTGGCCTCCTCACTACCAGCAACCGGCAGCCATTCCAAGAGGAGATGATCCAGCACTACCTAGCTGATGCAGAGGAGCGTTTTAGGGCCGAGCAAGAACAACAGCGTCGTGATGCAGAAAGGAAGAATGTCACAAATGGCATTCATCTAAATAAGAAGGAAGTGATTGGTGGCACAGAGCTGAGTTACAGGCCTTATGAGGCCAAAGAGGAGCTGACAGAAAGCTCGTCACCTTCCTTCAACCAGCTCAAGTCCTCTTCTTTGAGCCCCTCTATGTACTCTGGTGTTATACCCATCCCTCGGCCCTCCATCATAGATCAGGCTCCTGCTGCAGCGCCTCTCACTCAGCACCTTCATGTACACAGCTATATGGATACTCGGCGTCAGCTAGCTGGTGGCTCTCCAGCAACCACCTACCCAGGTCTGCCCTCATATGCCACCCTTCCCCGCCACTGCCCTACAACACAGGTTCCCTCCCACCCACAGTATAATAATTCACAAGGCCCCTCCTCCCTGAGTCCCTCTCACCTCATACCCTCATACCCCCCAGAGTTCAGCCCCCCAGACTATCCTGGATCTGAACACGCCAGTGTAAGCTACACCAATGGCTTCCGGGACATGCGCTGCAACCTAGACTTAAGGGGTGGGCAACCACCAGTCAGACACTACTCGCTGGGTAGTGCAGGTGGTTTGGCCAGCCTGCAGTCCAGCCGCTGCAGAACACCCAGCTGCACCTACTATGGACACCCCGAGACGGGCAACTACTGCTCCTGTTGTTACAGAGAAGAGCTGAAGAAGAGGGAGACAGAATCAGCCATCCACAGGTTCTGAATGGACCTTGCATATGGCTTAGATCGATGTGTGGCCTTTCCAGTTCAGAAAATAATGATGGGGGCTTATTCAGGCTCTGAGTGGATGAGAGAAAAACGACCAGCTTTCTCCCCTTTTTAGCTGTGTCACTTCCTGTTAAACATTGTCAGAAAGTGATGGAGAGTCTACACAAATACAGAATAAACAGGGTGGTTTCTGAGAACTTAGGTCACATGATTGACCACAGACTAAACTAACTGCACTTCTGTTACATTTTGCTGTGGCTCTTATGCAAGTGTTGTGTGAGAGTGTGTGTATATGTGTGAGTTGCAGGCGCTCCTCTTTTTATCAGAGGTCTGCTACTGTCTCCTCCTAGTGGAGAGAATGTATATGGCAGGCGCCATACATGACAGTCGTCGGCATTTGAGCTCTACGTGCACACGTAAACACTAAGTCAGACTCACACTACTATATATACAGTAATGCAAGCACAAACAGAAAAGGAACGAGTGTCTCCACTGCGTATGTGGTCTTTAATAATGTTTGGATTTTTTCATTTTTAAGGGATGTCACATCCTGTTAGGGTGATTTCAGTGTTATACAGATTTTACACTACTGTTACTAGATGCTTATGTCTTATGTACCTCGGGAAACATAACATAATCCTTGTCGAATGGCTTTTTCATCAGTCGCCATTTGCATAATGCAAATTAAAACTACCGTGCAATGCTAATGATTAAGCGTTCTGTGGGCTGCAGTGGTGCTAATGTTTCAGAATGCAAACACACAAATTGTTCATGCGTTTAACACAGCTGCTCTGCACTGTTACCAGTATCTTCACGGCAAAAGAAATGTCACTTAAAAATTCTAAATTTTCGTACGATTTATCTCTTAAATGGAAATGAAGACGTTGGCTTTTTGAAGATTAACAGCAACTGGTCCCATTATTATCACATTAGTATTGAATGTTTGTTATAGAACAAAGACCACATAGCAATATGATAAGATACTGTTGCCAGAGCCTGATCCAGAGTATTTCATGTGCGTTTTGGAATGTTAGATTCTTAGTTGGGTCTTCCTCTGTCTGTAACAATTGTTGGTGTTAAGACATTTCATTGTGGCCAATTGTGGAGATGCAATACTACACACTACAAAGTTAACATGTCCCATCCAGCGCATTCGATTTTGGAGACACCCCATCACCTTTATGTCATGCCGTTTAGGTAAATTATTTAAACGTATTTATTTTTGGAGGATGTCTGCAGTGGTGATAATCTCCAAATTCTGTTTGCATGATGCAAAGCAAGACACACAGTTTAGTTCCACATTGCATTCATACTGTATTGACAAATTCAGATAGCAAGTTGTGGTTCAATTTGATGGGTTAGAAACATGTTTAATACAATCTTGTGATCCCACAAAAGGTTAACTTTAGTGTCATATATATCGATGCTATCCTAAATAATAGGACACATTAAATGCTTACTGGTTAGTTTGGTTAATGTTAATTTCTGCTGAAGGCAGCATCTTAATTTCTGGCATTTGTTGCGCCAAAACTAGTTGCATAATAACTTTTTGCACAAATTCAAGCACTTTCCTGATGTCAGTTGATTTTTTTTTTCTTTTTAAATGTTTTACTGTTTTTGAAGTGGCTGGACTGTTGCCCTTTGTTCTTCTCTGTAGACACTGCCACCTCTTTTCATGAGAAATATGGGACACAGGCCCGAAAGTTTTCTCCAAAGGATTTATTTACTGTAGAGCTACAGCATTTTGGTGCCAGTGTCACCATCTACAAGTTTCACCATCTCAGTTTCCTAGTTGCCTTTTTTTTTCTTTTTTTTTTTTTTATAGCATTTGTTCTTGTGGCATCACAGTCCTGCTTTGTACATTGCACAAGACAAACATCTAGTATCTACTGCTTGCTTCTAAATTGCCTGCAGTTTTTACAACTACTGCCCCTCAAATTTGCATATGAATTTTACTATTTTAATTTGTCTTGAAATTAAAAATTATTTCTCTTAAGTTAGACTTAAATTAGACTTTTAGTCTTAACTAGTAGATACTGGCTGAGTCTTCCTCAGTTAAATGAAAATGTTTTAGTTGTACAAATGTCAAAATGACTACTTCATTTTTTGTTTTTATTTCCCCTTTACTAAGTATGACACTAGTTGTTCTACTCTTGAAGCTGTTTGGCATTACAGAAAAGCACAATTTAGTATGCATTTCACTGCCTTGCCCAGTTGGGGGCGCCCTTGTTTTGTTGTTTCTTTTAGTGTTTGGAGCTTGCCCTTGTGCCCTGTGCCCAAACTATTATAACCAAAATGTTGGGAAATCGTTTTTCATAGTGCTTACTATGTAACACTACATTAGAGTATTTTCCAAAATAGCAGATGTTGAAGGAGGCTTTTTGCTGTGCATTCAACGTGACACTAGAGTTCTAATGACAGTAGGCCATGCTATTACCCCAAAAACGTGTATTTGCTGTGTATATGTGTATTGACATTTGTCCATGCACTGGCATTTTTAATTAAGACAACACCCATCTAATGTTTCCTTGGTGTGGGAATGTGATGCCTGTTGAAAAATGTGTATGTGTGCATTTTCTTTCCTTCCTTCCAAAGTAATAATCAGCTTACAAACCTTTTTTTTTTCATTATATATTTTTGCAATGAAACGGATGCCTCAGAAACATGTAAAACATCAGACTTTACAGGCAGACTTTTTTGTATTTAAGAAAAAAAAACAATGAGAGGTTGTATAAATATGTTCTGAGTTATTTTTGTAAGCCCAAAGTTTTTCAGTGTTTTTAAAGGGTAAGAATGTATATTGTTGGATATTACAACAGGTATGGATGACGAGCTTGACAGAGCCTGGATTTGGGGTAGAATTAGTGACATTTTGGTTGTTGAAGGCGACTCCCTGATGGGCTTCTTGTTACTTGAGGCTCTCTCATTGCAAACTACTTTCCTCAATGCTGACCTAACAAAATACCATTTGAAAATATATATTTACAGTGAGTTTTTTTAAAAAATAGGTTTTCTTGTGGAATGTTTAGTTCAGATGTTTAGATGTTCTTTCTCACACGACTAATTGTCCAGCAGTCTGGATTTTATTTGTTGGGGTTTTTTTTTGTATTTGTACATTTTGTTTACTTTTTTTAACAGCCACCAATCCATGCTATGCTAAAACATCACAGTAATGTGCATGTTGACCCAACTCAATATCTCCAAACCAGTGCAGAAATGGCTCAGAATTAGTTTTGCAACACAACTGATCCGTTATATTTTTATATATATTGTACAACGCTGTCATTTCTGTGCAAACAGGATATTCATCATCAGTGACATTAACATGGAATTCTTCAAGTTGCATGGGACTGGAACTGTTGCATGTAAATGGCGATTCATTTTACCAAATTTGTGCATTATTTTAACTTGATTTCAGTTGTCCTGCTTTTATTTTCAATTGTTTTAGTGTTTTTGTTTTAAGAGGAGAGCCCTAAGGCTGTGTGACAGTGCAATCTGGATAGAAAGAACATCAGATCTTATGTTATTTTAGGTTATTATTATTATAATTATTACTTTTTTGCACCGTTTGAATAAATTCTCATTGTATTTCAACAGTGTTGTGCTTCTCTTTTTTGTTTTTTCATATGAAAACAAAAATCTCCCTTCTTTTATCTATAGATTCCTGCTGGCAATAAAATCTGCTGGAATTAGTATATACAAAATTAACTGCCTAAAATTATTTTAATAATTGATTAATTCATGTTATTTAACTGAATCAAACAACAATTGAAAGATATGGGGCTTGACAGTTTCTACATCGCTCAGACATATTTTGTTTTATGCTCCATCTGAACTCATTTAATCATTTAACTCAGCTTGTTCAAGGTTTCAGGGTGACACTTTCTTGCCCGTGTATCCTTAAGCAAGTCACTGAATCCCATCAGCTTCAGGATTATCGTCTCTTAACTATCTGTGTAGGACAAAAGAAAATTCAGAGCTTAGCTGCATTTGATTCTAAATACTTAGAGTCATTCTGCATTACCCTAACCTTTCTGCATTATACATTGTTGAATAACTCCAGCTCAGATGATGCAAGGTCTTGTGTCTGGGGCTGTTTTATGTATTAGAGAAATTGGAGACCCTTATGTAATATTGAACAGTTTCCCATGTGGTAAAAAATCCAGACCTCTCTCTATTGTAGTTCACAAGGACACTGTCTCCCAACCTGTTCAGCGGGACAGACAGTCACTCAGGATTGTTCAGACTTTCCTTG
This sequence comes from Helostoma temminkii, assembly GCA_900302695.1. NCBI lineage: Eukaryota > Metazoa > Chordata > Actinopteri > Anabantiformes > Helostomatidae > Helostoma > Helostoma temminkii. The sequence continues at coordinate 191,415 of OMLM01010872.1, forward strand.
TTCTTGCTAGAAAGGAATTTCTTCTGAATTGGCTTCCAGTACTTGTCTCAAGCTCACTATTGGTTTCTTTCCACGTTTGGATGAGAGGGAAGAGGAGCCAGTCTCCACACAGACCCGCTAAAGGATCCGAAAAAGGTACTGCTGCCAAAAAAAGAGTCTGTAAAGAGTAAACTAAGGTTAATGTTTTATTTTTCAAGGGTGTGGGGGAGTAGAATCCGAGAGTTGAATGGTTTTATAGATGCTGGCTCACTGTCTGTGCTACAGTTTAAATTTAAACCCTCAACAAGAAGTTGTCTGAATAAAAACCCAGAGCAGACACTATGAAAACCAAGCTGTGCCTGACAAAAGATGCTATTCAAGGGCAAACAGGTCATACAGACAATAAGTATTAGAGAAAACAACGTCATACTGTGCATAAGCGTCATGTATACCACTTTAAACAGATTTGTCAGGTGTGTAAACAAAGGATATGAAAAGATATGGCAAAACAAACAACACCATAGAGAACCAAAAACAGTCTCACATAATGAAAATTTGTGAGTTGAATAAATACAGTGTTGCAGTAGGTACAGTATAGTTAAAAATAACATTTTATGCACATTTCTATACTACTTCATTACATTTCACAGCAAAGCATTTCACTTTTAGATTTTCTATTTTATATGTTATATATATTATGTTAGCTTGTCATTTTTATGTTACAAATAAAACTTGTTACATACAAAAAAAGTGCTAAATATATAAGGTGTATGTGAAGCTATTTGCAGCTGTGGTTCTTGGTCAGGCTTTTAAATCTAAGTTAAATCAAACGTTAGTTAAAAAATAAATACATATAAAAAACTGATAAAACAGACTACGTGTACAGTTTAGGACAAGCGCTAAATTTAAATAATATCAAGCTTACATGTATATATGAAACTAGCCAAGAGTAAACTATTTGTGGTAGTTGTGTATCTCTTGTGTGTCTGTGTGATGTTTTTTGTTTAATAGTTCTAGTTGTAGCTGTCTTGTAAGACTTTTTGCAGTTTATCTCTTCGTGGTTGTTTTGGTTTGCTTCTTTTTGTGGCCATTTTATGGTCTTTTAACTGACTTCTGTCATGTAGGCCTAGTCATGCTTACATGTTTATACAGACTTCTAAACCATGTATGTATTTAGGCTATATGTTTAATGTGTGCATACTTGCATGCATTAACCCCTGCACTGGAGCCCCAGACTGACTGAAACAAAAAAATATGGTAGTGTTGTTGTTGTTGTGTTGCTGTGTCTCTTTATGGAAACTCTGCATCTTTCTTTGTGTATTTAATATGTTTTATAGTTGTTGCTTGTTTGTGTTTTACAGTCTCTTCTTGATTATTTTCCACAGAAAGAGGCTGTAATCTGTTCATGCTTACACATTAATGCATCAGCATCAGAAATCACTGATTCAACAGCATGACATTTTTTAAACTTATCGATTTTGCTGATAACCTCACAGCTGAAAGCAGGCCGTTCAAGTTATTTTTACACTGCGCTATTTCTTCCATATCCTCATGCTGATGATGAGTGATGGTGAGTTCAAGGGGCTTTTGTGAAAGTGGGGAAATGCATCTTCGGATTCTGCTCCAACTTCGGGTGAGCAAAATAAAACTTCCTGGCCGACTTTGAGTGTCTCTCTGGGACACTGCAGGTCCTGTGTACGTTCATGGTCCACATGCACTGTCCCTTTAAGAAGGTCCACCGCTGCCCTGGCTTTTTCCGCCGCTGTGTGTTTCACCAGGGCGAAGGAATAAACAATAGTAGCTACGCAATGGGCCAAAAGCGGCGCTGAACACATCCCTCAGTTAGCTGTGAGTGACTAACAGTTAGTAACAGTCCAGTGACTGGTGATAGGTTTCTGTGGGGTGTGCTCTTATTTTTTGTTTGTGTGTGGTGGGGACACGGATGCTGCCAGTGATTATAGCGATGAAAAGAGCGAAAATAGTTTGCTTGTGTACACTGAACACCTCAGTTGTAGCAGCCGGTGATACAGGCTAACCATCGGTGGACACCGGACGTGCCTTCCGTTTTAACGGGTTTTTCTCGGCTAGAAATTGAAGTAGGCGAACGCTAACCCAGCGACGGTTAGCTCACAATAACCCCTCGTTGTTTCATTTATTTATTATTATTGCTATTTTTCGATTCGGCGAGCTGCATTTCGCTCGTATTTTTCTACACGGGTCGCGTTGGTTTGTCGTTAACAATGCTGACAGGATCTAAAACCACGTTCAAAGTGAGACAAATGCCCCCAGATATCAAGGTAAGGTCATTAAGTCAAGTTAATGTTCGCTAACTGATGCTAGTTAATAAGCTCTGTTGATGGAAAACCTCTAGCTGACAACGCTATGTTATGTTAACTTATTTTACAGTAGCTCTTCCTTTTATAATGTGTTGTAGGAAAAAAAATCTCAGTTACAGTGGTTGAGCTTTGAGCTATGTTAGTAAATAGTACTGGTTTTATTGGTGTAATGATGTAAAATTCTAGCTTTCGAAAAGATTTTCATTATGAAATGCAGCTATGCAAATAGTCTTAGTCTTTTGGTATATCTATTTGTATCCCTCCTACAGTCATTTGCCACCCTTTCTTATCAGCTGTAATTATGCTTGAAGCATACAGCTACCATATAATTTCAAGTTGAGTCATGGCTTGCAAGTCGTAGAAGCAAATTTTGCTTTCTCTTTGCTTTAACTTTCTCATAAACACCCGTCATATTAAACATCACAGGAAAGAATCAGGCAGGAAACACCAGCCATCATTAACCAAGCTGAACTATAAATGTACAAACAGGTAGTTTGCGGCACGGTTGAATCAGAAATTTCCCCTCCGCTCCACCCTGCAGAGATCCCTCTGTGAGGCTCTTTAAGTGTGTGAATGTTGTCTGTCTCAGGTTATTTTTGTCCACAGCTCAGGATGGCAGCTTTATGTGGAGAATCTAGACTGCACAGAGCTTCTGCTTCCTTATGTCTCACAACTGGAAGAAGCATATTTTAAACAAGGGTGCATAATGTCACATGCCTTAGCAAGGGCCTGTGAATGGGTGGTGAATCCTAATCACTTCTCATGACGGGGTTTGGTTTTTATGGGTTCCAGTCATCATCTCCAGACAACCGAGGAGTGAATAGTTGTAGCTGCTTCTAATTACTGAAGTGTTTAAAGGTCATGTGAGGCTACCATGGATTTCAATCAGAGTGAAAATGCTACTGCACTTCCAGTTATCAGAAATATTATATAAGACGTATGAGTCTGTTAAGACAGCACAAAGCGATTTGTACACACAGTATGAATGTGCCTGGCGTTGCCTGTTCCTTTGGGAACAGCCTCTTGGCTGAGTCTTTGTGTCTCTCCTCAGTTATTTTCAGCAGCCGCAGGGTGAAACAGATGCCTCTTTGCTCTGCCCTTGGGTGACAAAACATCTGGCTGTTGCCATGGAGACAGCAGTTGGGAAATGGAGTGCCATTGAAATTGATTACCTTAGGATGAGATGAGCTGAAGTTATCACTGCCCCCACCACAACTGGAATCCCATGTGTCCACAGAATGTGGCTGAACCCACGATATGGTAATGTGGAGTAATAGGCTGTGCACATTATATGCACAGGCCACCCACGCACTCTTGTGGGTTTCATGTCCATGTGCATGTGTTAAGACTGCTTTAGAAAACTGAATACAAACCTTGGATCAAATTGGACCAGATGGCTTTGAGGTTTGCATGTACTATTTAAATTATTTAATAACGGTTCCTTACACAATCCAATCATTTTGGATGGCATGATTACTTATGAGTTAATTATTTGTTTATATAAAGTAAGAAAACAACCAAAGGCAACTCCTACAGTGCTTCTTTTGTATGGTCGTGTTCAAATAAATGCTCAGATTCACTGAAGTCGACAAAAAGCAGAAAATCCTCACAGTTAGGAAATGCTTGTCATTTTGTGTGAAAAATCAAAATGACCTTATATCTTGCATTTTCACAGGATATAATGTTTATTCAGGGTTTTTTCTGTGTCTGCTCCCTTGAGTTTAGTTTATCTTCATCATCTCCCATCCTGCTTGGAAACATTTAGCATGGAAGTTACAAAGCTCAACAGAAGCAAAATGTCAGAGGAGGGATCATCTGAACTGTGTTCAGAGTGGCTAAAGATCCAAGCCTGATAGCAGTGGGTCAGAGCAGTACAATCACCCACACCCGATCCCTAAGGACACAGACATCACAGTTGCTGTCTGGCCATGAACTGATGAAGCTTCCAGTGCTTAAACAGGGCACAACAATGAGCCCTTCTTAACACCAGGGCAGATTTATTGTCCCATTAGGGGGTTTATCGATCTGGCAGTGGGTGGTAATTAACTGGTGGCACTATTCAGTGGTCAAAGGGCTCAGTTTTGAGAGGCTAGGCCATTTGTCTGTTTTGAGTGTATGGATTGGCTCACATTGGCTCAGATTGGCTCACTCTTGAGAGTAAATTGTCAGGGCAGATGTCTGTCAAAAAACATTACACATTAGTGATTATTCATACCTATATGCTGCTACCAGTTATTGAAACCATTTAGCAGACATTATCTGCAATAATGCACTGTAATGTAAGGGGATTTACTTAAATACTGTGAATGTGCTGCAGAGGCCAAGAACAGGCAGTGCTGATGTTGATGGACACTGTTGTGACCTTTTAGTTGCATAATAATTTACCTTCTTCTGCCCTTTAATA
>OMLM01010872.1:200993-214064 GCA_900302695.1 Helostoma temminkii
GCACCTCTAAGATGGCATCATATTAACTGTGTTTACCTTCCAACTGTGAGTGGGTTCCTCTTTGGCACTTAAGTTTTTATTTAGAAATTCAGCTGCCCTCACAACATGATCTAGCTGTCCAATTTATATCTAACAGAACCATCTCCTTCTTGGGCCACCCTGAGGTCACTTTCCTTTCCCCTCTACTGTAAAAACTACTGGTGTAGAGAGAGTTTAACTAGCTAATGTTTACCAGAGGTTAACTATGGATTCCAATAAAGCTCCATAGTCAACCCTCTTTATCTTGAGATATTCTTTATTGGATTAACCAGGGCCACAGAAAATCATTGATCTTGCTGTGGAGGGTTTTTCTCTTTCCTGAGCTGCTTAAGCTCTTGTGTCAGCAAGACCTGGCAGGAGGTTTTTCTATGACTGTCAGGAAATGATGACTAGATCTCAGATCTAGTGTTCTAGATCTAATTTTTAACAGCAGCTGTTGGTGTCTGTCTCTAGTTCCTCTCTCAGTACTTTTTGTACCGGCATAAGAAAGGACTTTATGGGCTGCCATTGACACATACACACAATTTTAAGCATGCAGGCATGCTTTTTTCAAACACTCTTCCGTCCTTACTTTCTTCATTATACAGTCTAATTTGCTTTCCAGCAGTGTGTTTTCATCTGATATTTTCCAGACACTGCTGGCCTTTGACAACACACACAGAGATCCTATTCGTAACATTTAACATTTTTCTGTGAACATCGACAATCCTTACTTTGCATATTTTCCTGTGCTGGCATTCAGCTTCATCTCCATCTCCAACACTATCTTACCCATCCCTTTTTTCTCTTTCTACACCTTCATTCCAGGCAGATTAGAAACATAGCTGTCCATGAGAACCTGTCTTATATTAAGAGAGACGGTGCAGTTACACATTTTCAGAATAGTCATCCTCATTTTCCATTGAGAGCTATATTAGCTCCCTGGTAAGCTAAAATAATTTATTAGTATTCTGGAAAGGCCACATTTTACTATATGGCTTGGATTTTTTCAAAAACAGTTTCAGATTTCGGGCAGGGAAATCTATCCTCTGGTTGTGTGGAGACTTTGCACAGTAAGTGTGGAGACAATTTGTGAGGACAAGTTCACTTTCAGACACAAAGGAGTCACCAGTCAGTGCCACTGCACCAAGTGACGGGGGCTCACATTGCACCTGTGTACTCTCCCTTTCTCCCTCTGCACACATTCACACAAGCATGGGTTATTTGTCAACCCTGCATGAAAACAGTATTTTTGTACTCGTATCAGTTACAATGCAGTAATACTGTAGTGTAACTAGGGTTGTATTTAAAAAGTGCTCTTCAAAGCCTACGGTTTAATGCAGTGACATTTGAGGACAAATATGTGGATTACAAAATCATAAATATCTTTGCAGAATTTGTCCTGTTCTGTCAGTAGTTAACGTTCAGTGTCCATGGTGTTCTCATATGACACCCGGACACAGGACCGCAGAAACCGAGCTAGCCTGCGGGAGAGCAGACAGGTCAGAGCAGCTCCAACAGCCATAGGTAGATCATGTACCTCTTCAATGTTGTGAGTAGGGGAGGGGGTATACTGTCCATTCACACACAATGCCAAGAGGCCAGGGCCCCCTTCTGAGCAACTTAACCATCCCCTTTTTCCCAAGTCTAAGGTTACTGTCAATTTAAAGGCTGTAAATCACCTTTATACCGTGTTGATTGATGGACAAGAGACCAGAACAAATATTTGTATACTTGGGTTTCAATCTTGATATCGAAAAGGTATTACATTTTGTGCAGCGTATTCTGTAACTAGACAAAAGAAACATGAAATATTAATTTTTTGATCTTTACTGTACATTTAGTATATATTTCTCATAACAATTATAATATTTAAGATGTACATGTGTTAAAATCTTCATTTATATATGTCTTGATTATTGACTGAACATGCAGTACAACACACAAGTATCCTCAGTTTTTTTTCCCTCCCAGTGGGTTGAGAAGAGCAGAATTTTTCGCACAGCATGGATCACAGCTGAAAATAAGGAACAAATGTGGATGAAAACAAAATAAATTGGAGGAGCAGAGCATGTGGTTCAGCTGTCTCTCAGCTGTGTTTTCTCAGGCTGATCCTTTAGGTCTGTCTCTGTACATATTCAACTCATTGACCAATATCAACAGAAGCAGCTGAAACATTAAAGAGGGAAACTTAAAGTTAAACATTCCTACTGCATGTGAGACCTTACTGTTTAAATACAAATGCTGGATTTATTTTCAATAAAATCAGGCAGCTATTTGCCTTGAGGCAAAGTACCTTAGTCTTTCTGTTTCATAGTTGATCAAAACTCCAAGCCAGCATTTAGGTTGGTTGAGTTCTTCATCCTGTAATGTCGAGGCCGATGTAATTGTCATCTGTACAGCTGCCACTGGCACTGAAGAATCTTCAGCTAACACGAGGAAACTGAATAGTCACATGGTCAGTTTTGTTAGCTGCATGTCATATTCAGCTCATCTGTGTCTTCCCATTGTTGTTGTTTTTTTTGCTCTTAATAGCCGTGACCCAGCTAACTGTGTGCCACACCCACAACAAAAGGCAAGTGCCAAACAAGTGCAAGTTTTCCAGGATAGCTTGAAAAACATGGCAGATAACAGGCTGATAATGTATTTTATTGAACTTTGTTTAATAATTTGTGTGCCTTTAATGAATGTGAAAGATACACAAATTCTATGTAAGAGCAGCGTAGGTTCTTGTCTGTGTGGAGCTCTTCAAAGAGAACATAAAATCATTTGCAACTGTGCAATGAATATTTTCACTTGTCTTATAATGGGCTGAACAACCTGTTTGCATAAATTTACAAATAGTACAAATACTGAAGGACCAGAGACCTCTCTTCCGTCTTCCCTTGAATTTCTCCTTCTGCAGACTACAGGAATGTTTTTGGCTCTGTTGCACCCTGGGGAGACATTAAAACAAGGCACTCAAAGCCACACATTGTCCTTTTGAGGCAGGAGATTTCAACAAGGGTTCACTTGTGTTCATTATATTATATCATGTGTAGCTGCGTTTAATTGATAAGGGCTTTTTTCCATGGTTTTGGAGACTGAAGGGTAAAAGTGTAATTATAGAATACACACACAGATTTCAACTCCTCGTGTCCAATCAGCAAATTATTGTCTTGAAACGAAGGCCCCTCTTCCTCTTTCTCTCACAGCATAAAGAAGCGTTTTATGTGCAGGCATGGCTATTTCCTGTTTGTGCATTGGTATCCCCCAAAACATTCATTAAAACGAGCATTCTGTAGTTACTGGTCTTAGCCCAGCACTACTGTCATTTTCAATTCAAGTGTCTAGTTCCTCCCACTTGTACAGTAAAAGGAATTTTGTTTTTCCTTGGAAATATATATTTTTTTATTTTGTGTTTCTTCAGTCTCGAGAAAGCAACAGTCTTTCCCCCATCTTCTTCACGGTCTTTTGAGGAAAATGAAAACATTTGCTTTGCCATGTGTCTGGGCAAAACACTCCTCCTGTCACAGACAAAAAGGCCATTTTCACCACATCTACCCTATCCCAGACTCTGTTGCCATGGAAACCCGCAGTCTAGCTGGCAGAGGCTTTGTATTCTTGCAGGAGATTTATAAATGTGCTGTCTCACTTCTCTCTCTCTTTCCCCTGTGTGTGTGTGTGTGTGTTTTTTTCCTTTTGGGGACATAGTTTTCTTTTTATTTTCTTTGAGTGTTTATGCACATCTGTGTTTGTGATTTTTTTTTTTTTGGTTTGTAAAGTCCTTGTCCCAGACATTCACATGCTTTTTCAACTTTCCTGTCCATTTAATCAAGGATGAGGGTGCACTACTCAGTGGATTACTAAAATGCACACAAAGTACACATTTTAACAAAAATAAAATACAATTAAAGCTGAACAAATATTTTATATGGGATTTTCAGTCATTTCTGAAAATCTAGATATACAGGGATTCAAATTTGTTGCATCTACTAGTACATAGTAGATGATGGCCCCCTTTTATGAGTCATTACTCATTCATAATGAATTCTGCCTACACTTGATTGAATGAACAATTTGCTAAACTCCAAATGCCATACACTTTTAAAATTTGTTAAATCTTAATATACACATACCTGTAGTTTAAGACAAGACTTTGTGTTTCTAACTGTGAATTGTCACTCATCTAGTGTACTTGAATTTGACATTTCACTCAAATGACTATTTTTGACAAGACTAGTGTCTCTTAATTCAGAACAAATAATTACTGTCCTATATGTCTGTAATATGGTGTATATGATGTCTTTCCTGCTCCTCCCTGCACATCTACCCTGGCATGTGGACTAGGAACAATAAGCAGTAATTTGAGGATGAATGGTGTTTGTTACACCCACTCCCAGCAGCTTACTTTCTGAACTTCCTTGCCCGTTGTTTTTCTGTTTATAGACTTCCTGTTATGTATCCTCACAGAGGGACCCTCTATATACACTTTGTTATGCAATTTTACACAAATAAGAGGAGAGGAAAAGCATAATCACACATGTACAATACCTATAGATGCTTACCTGATAATATGTCATCCATAATTTCATCCTGTGACCTCTGTACAAATCTCCCTTTGTTGCCACTAGGTGAATGTGTACTTCAGAGAGCTGTTATGGTGAGAAAGAAGTTGACTGCCCGGGAAGGAAGAGGTTGGCTGTCTGGAACCCTCTTCTGTACTCACTTCAGAGTGGCCTTTGTGCCTCAGGACAGTCCCAAACCTGACGTGAGTCCCTTTGAACCGATACACACTTCTAAGTGCATATTCTGTCTTCGTTTGTTTCCAATTCTGTTTGAAGGATGCCATTGTGAATATATTTTACATCATGGAAAACCATCGTGACAGGAACATTGGATTTGTCTTTTTCCTCACGTATAGTCTTAGACATAAAAACGAGTGAGAAGATTTTTTTCACTTAAATTTATATGATATATTTTTGCTGTAAAAAAAAATTTTGCAGGACAATGGAGATCCAGTGCTTTTGGGAGACCATGATGTGGCTTTAGCGTCCATAGAGAAAGTTGTGGTTGGTAAGTAAATCCTCATGGCCATGTTATTACAGACAATAAAAATATTTGACTATGACTAGACCTTAACTATGTATTATCACTTAGTAACAACATTCAGTTTTTGGCTGCAGTTACAGTTGGGTATACAATATGTCATGCCTGTTGCTGTGATACTGTCGATGTTACAGCTAATAGTATAAAAAAATCTGATACTATTATAGATTGGAATGAACTTAGACAAAACTTTATAACTGGCTCCTACTAATGATTAATGAATTTTTTAGATCTAATCCAAATACTATAGATATGTGTGTAAAAATATTAAATAAATATCTTTTTAGCTCTTGACCCATTGGTCTGTTTAATGTTTAATTAAAATCTCTTTCCCCTCCTCTCTTTCCTTGTGCTACAGTGGGCCCAAACAGAACCAAGATGGTGACTCCAAACTCCTCGCTAAAGTTCACTCCAGAGGAGCTGGTGCTTTACTGTAGGGACATGCGAGTCATTTGTTTCCTGTTTGACCGCCTCACTCCTGACGCACAGGTCATAGAGGTGTGTGCCCTCTCCTACTGATGTATAGGAATTTGCATGACTAGGTCTGACATAAAAGTACAGCTCAAATGGTGATTTCCCATCATTTATGTCCTATCACTATTGTAAATGTCATGTGGAACATATTATTATGCTGGTGTCTATGACTCAGGACTCTGAATATGTGTTGTTGCAGTCAGTATAGCTCACGAATGATAAATGATGAGTATTGAGTATATGATGATGAGTAGATGATGAGAGTTTGTTGTGTCTTTGTGCATAAATATGAGGCAAAGAGAATTTAAAAATTCTGTTAGGCATACTAGTTCTGGTGGTTTGACTCCCAGTATGCCTGATTCCTGGCCACATGTCAATGTGTCCCTGGACAAGACACTGAACGCCGGACCCATGGCGTCTCAAAGGGGCAGTCTGTCCACAAAGAATTTCCCCAAAGGGATTAATAAAGTATCAGTTGTTCTCTCTTTCATCTTGTAATTTCTAATGCGTGTAATTCAAAATAACTAGTTTTATGCCTACTTATAAAGCATTTTCCAAGTTGCTTGTCAGAACATATTTGTGCTAGCCTTGGTGAATATTTGTATGAAACTGCATCTTTCTCTCTCTCTCTCTCTTTGCGTGTGTATTAGTGTGTGTGTGTGTGTGTTTACATATTGGCTTAGATTCAAGGTGAATACTTCACTGTAATACTGTACATCAGTGTATTGAGACACTAAAGACAACAGCCTAGAGAAGCTGATCTGTGGTATAGACCATTGATCTGATGGTGCACAGTGGTGAAAGCTGATGATCTTTGTCATGTTGATGTGCTCACTGTGGTTTACCTCCTCAGATGACCTACACCATTGCCAAGACCTACCAGCCACTCAAACCGGGGTCAGTTTTATCTTTCCAGAATGCCGCCCTTGGTAGTGTAGGTGAGTAGATTATTGTATACACCCATCCATTCTTTGCCTGGTATGGATACAATGTCAATCTGTCAGTCTGTCTATCATGCTATAGCCACTCATTTATTTCCTGGCACTGATACAATAACTGTTTGATTGTATATCATGCTGAGACACCTAAAGTATTCATGATGTTTTTCTGTGGATATTACACTTCGATGACTAGACATAGAAATAACAACTTTAAAAGTGAGAAGCAAATGCCCACATGAATCGGAGACTCAGTGTGATAGTGTTAGCCATGTGTTGTACTTGGTTTCTAAAGCCTCACAAGTGGTTTTTTTTCTGTCTGTTCTCACACTTTTCACTCCAGAGACAGAATGTACCTAAACTGTGATTACTGTTTGTCATTTCCTCCCAAATTCGTATTTCATGTTTTTTTTCACTTTTCCCCCTGTCTATTCCTACATCTATTTTGTACAATCAGTACATGATGTTATTAGTCTAAAGACAATGGTTTCTGCACAGACCATAATGACATATAAGCATATAGAAATATAATCCTCTCTGACTGGCAAAATTGGAGACCTCCTCTGTGATGTCAGTAAAAAATACTGTATTTAAAACCCTGGCCAGATGTGAGGAAATCTCTCCAGTGGTTTGGAAGAGAGACTTGCTAAAGGTTTGACAGACTCATGATGATAGCAGTTATTAAGCTACCATAATATATTCATGTTATGTTTTAGCATTCAGAATTTTTAATTAAATTCTTCAGTTTCAGCAAATAGGACATGCTTAACATTTCATTAAAAACAGAAAAACTCTTGAACAGTTTGTCCAGTTCTTAACAAATACTAGCTGTTCACTCCCCCTCAGGAGTAAAATGAGCCTGTCTGTACAATACGTTACATTATGTTAAAGCTATGCTAGACCAACCAGGCTGTGGGTGACTTGTCAACTGTTAGATAAATAATTCAAGCCCCCCCTGAAACAAGTCATTGGAACACCTATGGCTCAACTATGCCCCTGGGGTCAAGTGTGTTCAGTGTTTGGTGAGCTCCTAAAGTCCAAGGTCATGTCTTTCAATTTTAAATGAATTTTTTTGTCTGATCTGAACAAATATGAAATAACAAATATAAAAACAGTAAATTCTCACAATTGGAGAAGGTGGAAAGATAAAATGTTTGGAATTTTATGCTGAAAAAAGCCTTAATGGTTAATTATAGGTAGGACTTCTACTACACTGTTATTACCCAATGTGATCCATCTTTTATAGCAACTTAATCTCACAGCTGGAGTAACTGTAAATTACTGAATTGAAAGAATTGTACCAACTACTTAGACTTAAAAGCCAGATTTTCCAAAAATTGGCATGTAGTATTTTGTTTAAATATAATTAAAAAGTAACAGTACATCATCCTAAGCATCAAAACAGTATTTGCATTCTGACCCAAGATATGTTATGCAGCTCAAAAGCAAACCTCAGATGATGTGTTGGAATAACTTTCCGCCTCCAGAAATGAAGCAGTTTCTAAGCAACCGTCGCAGAGACACCCACATGAACTGGTTTGAGTCTGCCTCAGACTGGGAGCAAGAACTTGAGAGGTGCGGGGCCAGTGGCTGGAGAGTCAGCTCCGTTAACGACCGCTTTGAGATGTCCACCAGGTAAATTCACAAAGTTTCAAATTTGATGCTCTTTGGTGTATACATTTTCCTACATGTCCTGATATGACAGGATTCGTGAGTATTGTACCATGCTTACGAGTGCCGAGAGGAGGTGGGACAAATCTAGGACCCCGTCTGCTCTAGCTGAACATTGGCGTCTGCTTGCATCTTTTTCTCATAAGCCCACAGAGGCAAAAACTAAATACTACCAGGACAAACTTAGCAACTCCACTGACACCGGAAAGCTGTTCTCCTCTTTCAAATCACTCCTCCTCCTCCTCCCCTGTCTACCTCTCTCACTGCTGATGACTTTGTCAGCTTCTTTACCAACAAGGTGGCAGCCATCAGCTCTCACTTCTCCCCTCCAGATGAAGATATCGTGCTAGCTTCATCTAACACCACATCGCTTTTCTTCATTTTTGACTCTGAATCAGGACGACACATCCACCCTTCTTTTATCAAACCATCCCACCACCTAATCTCTTGATCCCATCCCCTCCACCCCCCTTCAAGCAGCTGCGCCCACACTAATCCCAGCCATTTCACAAATCATTAATACATCTTTCACAACAGGCACCTTCCCCACCTCCTTTAAACAGGCCCAAATTACTTTACGCGTTAAAAACCTTTCTCTTGATGCCTCACTTGTTGACAATAACAGACCTGTCTGTCTTGAACGAGCAGCCTTTGATCAACTCTCTGATTTTCTCTCTCAGAACACCCTCCTTGATGCCAACAAGTCTGGAGTGATGACTCTACAGCTAGGGGACAGACCTCTGTCTTAATCCTACTTAACTGTCTTTGACACGGTGAACCAACAGATCCTTTTATTCACACTCTCTGACTTGGGCATATCTGGAACAGCTCTGCCTGGCTTCGTTCTTACTTGTCTGGTTGAACCTTCAAGGTATCCTGGCAGGGGCACGTTTCCAACTCTCACAGCCTCTCTACTGGTGTGCCACAGGGCTCAGTTCTTGGTCTTCTTATTTTTTCAGTCTATACTACATCTCTGGGTTCCATCTTCCGCTCACATGGCTTTTCCTATTATTGCTACGCTGACGACACACAGCTCTTCCTGTCCTTTCCACCAGATGACTTGACTGTCTCATCACGCACCACTGCCTGTCTGACATCTCCGCTTGGATGAGGGAAAGACATTTTCAACTTAACCTCTTGAAGACATAACTTCTAGTCTTCCCTGCTAGACCATCAATACACCACAACATCAACATTAAGTCTTCAGTTATTGTCCCCACCAAGTCTGCCAGAAACATGGGGGTCATCATTTACGACCAACTGAGCTTTACAGACCACATCTCCTCTGTCATGCATGCAGATTTGCCCTCTACAACATCAGAAAGATCATACCCTACCTTTCTGAATATACTACCCAATTGATTGTGCAGGTGCTGGTCATATTGCGTCTCGATTACTGCAATGCCTTGTTGACAGGATTACCGGCATGCAGAAATCAAACCCCTCCACATGATCCAAACACAGCAGCACGTCTGATTTTTAATCAACCATAAAGGACACCCGGTACCCTGCTCCTCAAATCTTTGCATTGGCTTCCTGTAGCTGCCCGCATCAGATTGAAAGCTCTTACTCTTGAGTGGTCAACTCAACTCCACCTATTTACATTCCCTCATTCAGATCTACATTCCCTCCCGCCCACTGCGCTCTGCCAACGAACGGCGTCTGGTGGTCCCATCATAAAACAAAGAAACAAGCTCTTCAGCTCTATGGTCCCACAATTATGGAATGAGCTACCAAACTCTGCACCGTCAGCAACCTCACTCCCAATATTCATGAAACTCACTTACGGACACACTTCTTCTGATAGGGCTTTGCTTTAAAGTTTTACTCCCCAACTTAGATTTTTGCTTGCTTTGTACCTCACTTGTAAGTCACTTTGGATAAAAGCTTCTGCCAAATGACTAAATGTAAATGTAAATGTCTTCTATTTAGTGTAATTATTAAACCGGAAGTGAAGAAAAAAAAATGAAATGCTGTGTAGAATTATATCAACTGACACCATCCATTTCAGAAATATTAAAAAGTATTAAAAGTATTAAAAGTCCTTTTTTTGATAAGTTCTCTTTTCAAGATTCAAACAATACACTATTAACCCCAGAGGGAAATTGCTTTTTGCTAATGTAAAGGACATTGAGGGCTGAACCTTAGAAAAGACAAAGAAGACTCAGTATGCTGAATTTATGTCCTGAAAGGTAATTTGTTAGGGACTGCAATACAAAAACTCTCATCCATCTTCCATGGATGCTATTGGTCTACTAATCATATTCTACCAATAAAACTGAGTATTGATTCTGTGTCTTGTCAGTCTGCCTAGGTTCATTGTGGTTCCACAGAAGGTTTTAGACACTGAGCTGAAGAAAAGCTTTGCCCACTTCAATGAAGGACGCATTCCAGTAAGTGCATGCAGTATTGTGAAACATTTAAATTTAATTATCAAAGTGATTGTCTTATAGCCTTGACCCCATAAAATGTTTTCTGGCCTTTGAAATGTGAATGTCTATACCTTCATGCATTTTCTACAGAGTTTCTACATTATTCTATCGATCATGGATTTGAGGCAGTGTCTAGAATTCAGTTTCTTTTTAATTCCACTGTTAGAGTTTTTAATTGGATTTTCTGGGGATAAAACACACTTTTACATCTTATTATTACTGTAGTAGCACAAATTACAAGATGAACACAGATGCAAGAAGTGCCCTGTGAGAATTTAAAGCGATGAAATATTTATTAAAGAGGGTGAAACTATATTTTGTCTTGCAGCGCTGGTGTTGGCGTCACCCCAGAGGCAGTGATCTATTGCGAATGGCCAGCTTTCAGAACAACATCTATCATGAGAAAGATGACATCAGGTGTGTCTATCATTGAGATTTTTGATATTTTTAAATATAAAATTGCAGCCACCTGCCACATGGTGACCCATGTTCAATCTTCAAAATCTTCCCTTTTCCTTCACCCACCAGTGTGCTTAGTTGACTGTTACAGATTTCATTCATGCAAGAATAAATAGTTGTACGAATCAAGTGACACATTAAAAAGTCTGCGGTGTATTTATTTTAGTTATCCCAATCTCAATGCGTTTGATAGCTTTCTGAGTACAGGAAACCAAATGTGTGAAACCGTCTTCACAGCAACAGCAGCTGGTTGCAGTCTAATACAGAAACTTGCACTTGGCTGCAGAAGTCAGAATACCATGTTTGAAACTGCTCAGTACTTTTTTGTATTGAATGCTTTGAATTAAATTAAAACATTCATTCCACAATGACCAAATAGGCACGCAAGGCAACTTTAATTACAATGTAATCTAGGCTTGTTGCAAATGTAGCAGTGTGTTAACAATAGGTTGTGCTATGCTGTAGAAACCTGGAGATGATCCTGTTTGGTTGCCAGTCCTCTCTGTGTGTGGTTGTAGAGCTGGGTGAGGAGCTGCCATCACCTGCTGACATCCAGCTGGCACACAGCCGACTACGCGCTCTCTGTCTGGGAGGTGGGGATGAGGCATGACCGCACACACCCTCTCACTAAAAATGAGCAGATACTCATGCATGCATGCACAGCACAAAATAACCACAGCAGAATATAGTCACAAATGTAGCATCTACATATACCACTTGATGGAGTATGATGTTTGAGTGATCCATTGATATTTAGGGAGTCTTTTCCTGCTTTCTTTATCAAATGATTAATATTTCAAAATATGTAATTACATTGCTGTTTTGAGTTGTTTAGGTCCTCCCATTAATATAGTGGTAGCTCAAACAAGCTTCATGAGGCTGTTGTTTTTGTCATGATTGCACATACAGCACATTCCATGGTTCCATGGAGTAAGAGCAGGGATGACAAAGCCCATCGTTGTCTGCAACTACTGGCCTTAGAACTGAAACACTGACCAATCTCAAACATAAACAGATGCACGCTCTGTCTCTCTCACTCTCTGTTGCACAAATGATGTGTAAAGGTCAGCGATTATCACAGTTCACACATTTGTCAAGTCTGTGTTTTGTCTGTTGTTGATAAACGCTTCATAGCTCAGATGATTTTCCTGTAAAAACAGCCACTCGCATGTGTTTGGTCAGCTTACTGGCACTGGGCCTTGAGTCTTCACAGCAGCCAGAGAAAATAAAAAAAGACCTTAGAGATTGTATTAATGGTTAATCCTTGTAAGATTATATGGATTTACATTTATAGTCTCAATTCAAGATATGGCTTCTCTTTGGAGTAAAATTGTTTTCCAACCTTACATGTGTTTGTTAATAACTGCTGCTCTGTCAGAAGGAGTAGACGGGAGTATAAAGTATTGAAATATACTTGAGTTGTTGGCCCCAATCAACGTCACGTGGTTTACTTTAAAAACTGAATTCTGGGTAAAACTGTCGAAAACATGGACATTTGGAAAAAAATTAGGCATTGAATTGTCTTGTTGACATTATTTGTAAAATGAAATGACCCAGAACACTTTGTTTTAATAGTGTGCAGAAAGTGCTAGATAATATTATGCTGAAACTTGTTGTACCCTTCATGTTATCTAAGATGCAGAGATTAATTTTGAAAAATACTATTAAGAATTTGCAGTTATACCGTAATGTCTGAATTTTATCTTACTTTTGTTTTGACTTGTAGATATCTCCACATCTGTGTCAGTTCCTGATGACAAATGGTTATCTACGCTGGAAAGCACCCATTGGCTTGACTACACTAGGTAACAGCTCTGATAAGCTGGTATGGCTTCGATGACAAAAATAATGCAGTTGTTTGTGTTTTAATAAAACAAGATGAAAGCTGTATTCAGACCTTAATGCATGACAGCATGAAGCTACACAAACAACTAAGAAAGCTTAAGATGCTGAGCATCCAAAATTAAAAATATAATACAACAGTAGCTCCT
>OMLM01010872.1:214084-228243 GCA_900302695.1 Helostoma temminkii
TACAACAGTAGCTCCTTGCATATTTTTTAAGCTCAGTCTTAGTGTTACATATATTATTACTTATAATCAACTCTGTCTTTAGGTCCTTTCTGAGGAAAGCTTCAGAAGTAGCTTGCTTGCTTCGTGGTGGTCACCTGACTGTGGCACTGCAAGGTGAGTCACGTGACCCTACCATGGCTCCTATTATTCATAACATTTATTATTCATGGCACCTCTCTCTCATTAATCTCACATTAGGGCTTACCCTGAAGTAGCTTTGTTAACAGGGACAAGCACACACCACTGAGCCTACATGCACACTGTCAATAGGCCTCTATGCAACATGTCTTTAAGGACACAGCTACACAACTGAAACCGCTGTATTGTGAGAGACAAGGTAAACTCAATATAAGAAGTTTTTATGACATAAAGTGAAAAGACAATGGTAATATGTAGCTAATGTTATACCACTATATACACAAATGTTCCACAAAAGTACTGTAATATAGCAGTGTCAGTTGACAGGATTGGATTGAAATAATATATTCTCTATGAGAGAGAGAGAGAGAGAGAACAGTTTTAGTACAGCTGATAGTGTGGATATTTTACAGTAAATGTGTAATTTAGTGCTCATAACACCTGTTAAATTTAGCTTTTTGAACTGTTGGTAGATCAGCAGGTCTAAACGTGCTATGTCAGCCCATTACCCATAACCACATTTTTCTTTTCTGATGTTACCGAGTGTTTGAGTTGCTATATGAATGTGGTGCTCTCAGCTGAGTGCTGCAGTATTTTGCTATCTCTGTTAGAATGTGCGAAACTAAGAGGAAGAAGCTTAATGTTGTCTGTTGTTGGCCGAAGGTGTCAAATGATCACCAACGGGCAGTGAGTCGAATCAGGTAGCGGGGCGTGCTGCTGAACTAACAAGGCAAACCCAAACATAGTCAGGATAACCTCAGAGTGTCTGACTAGGCTCCTGTCCCTGGTCAGCGTTTCACTTTCACCTTCAGAAGTGAAACAGATTGATGTGGGTTTTCTTGACTCCTGACATGTTGTTGCTTTGGCTGCCAATGAACAATAACATTCATGTTTAATTTCTTGCTGTGTACGAAGTGAAGTAATAAGGTCAAAACAACAAAATAATGATAATATAAGAAAACAATGTCACATTACTCCTTAGACACAATTTAAAAATTATTTTGATATAGACAGTAGGTTGTTGTTGACTTTAATTATCTTTTCTGCTCTTCAGTGGTACAGATATAAGTATAAACCCAGACATTCCCTTACACAGAATTGCAATGGATGTTTTAAACTAAGGGTGTTTACCACATCCTATTGGTGTTTGACTTTCTCTGCCCCTCCTCTGCAGCTGTAAGTGACTAATGAAAGGTCAGACCTTACTTTTCCTACTTGGCTGAGAGGTTAATTAATAAGTTTGCTCCATGCTTCATTATTGCAGCAGACATGCCACTGGCTGGATCAGCAGTAAATGTGCCTCTGCAGAAATGACTCACTGCATAAGCCTGAAAACCTTTTTCTCTCAGTGAGCCCTTCTCTTGTTGTGTGTTCACCTTTGTATTTATTTGTCATAATTTTTCTATGCAGCTCTGGGCGTTGCCTTTTTTTAACAGCAGAAATGTACCAGATTCACTTATTGAACCTGATTAGAGATGTCAGGCACTTACTAAGATACAGAAATATTTTGAGTAATGCAGGAATTCAATGCCCTCTCAAACTTACAGTCACAAACATTGCTGCACACGCCAGTTGAGCAGTGGCACACAAATTTTATGACTTTTAAGCATGTGCTCCTGTTTTGACATTATAGAGGCAGAGGACCGGGACATGAGCTGCTTGGTGTCCAGCTTGGTGCAGGTGATGTGTGACCCTCACTGTCGGACACAGCACGGTTTCCAGAGCCTGGTGCAGAAGGAGTGGGTGGTAGCTGGCCACCGCTTCTACAGCCGTATAAACTACCACCGCGATAATGACAAGGATGAGGTGAGAGGTCAACCTTGAAAAACTGAAATGCAGTCTACTGTTGGATAGCCTGTGGATCTGCCATTAGTCTGCCTGTCCTCACTCTGTGGTACACAACAATTTATTGAAATACTAAATCAGATAAGTGCAATGAAAAAACTTACCTCTTAGTGTTACCTCACCAGTTCAAAGCTGCACTGATTTTAAAAGTTTATTCCATTGAAACATTTCAGCATTTTGCCGTACGATTTTGAACATCTTGTTAAACGCTGTCATCATGTCACATCATCACTTTTTTTTTTTTTTTTTCCTCCTGTTTTCTTTCTTTCTTTCTCCTTCCTCTCCTTTCTCTTTTGGTCATTTCTCCTATTTTACCTCCTCTTTCCCTCACCATTTTATTATTTCTTCCTCTGTTATCCCTCTTGTTCCTCCTCTTTTTTTCATACAGGCTCCAGTCTTCCTGCTTTTCCTGGACTGTGTTTGGCAGCTTTGGTCCCAATATCCCTCTCGCTTCCAACTGACAGATGACTTCCTCTTGGCCCTGCATGACAGTATTCACCTGCCACTCTTCTCAAGCTTCCTGGCCAACTGCCAGCGAGAGAGATGCAAACGCTCCCAGGTACTGGACACCTGAGAGGGGTATCTTCTGACTCAGACTTAAAAGGGCCAATAAAAGCTCTCCTTTGATATGTATGGATTAGAATAATACATATTAATCAGCCTAATTGTGTCATGTAATGTGTCATGGTGCCATCTTCAAATGTGTGATACTTTGTTTTTTGTGTGTATAATACATTTTATAACCAGATGTCCTATGTTACACAGAATCATGGTCAGTCCTACACACCAGTCAATGGCTGGAGAGACGTGCTTCATCCAGATACATCCTCGGATCCATCTGACCCTCCTCTGCCACCAGTGTGGGACTGGGCATTGCAGTATAACAAACACAGACAAGACCGTTTCACCCAGCCGGTCCCTCCAACCCCACCACTCCAACCGCTTTTAAATGGAAATCTTAACACCAACCCTGACACACAAAGGGTAGGTTGCCAAATGTGTAACATGATGGCCTTTACGGTCCATGGAGGAAGCTTTCAGTTTTTGATAGAGCAGTTTATGATTTGATGGTTTTTAATTCTTGGTAGCTTTAGACTTAAAAATCATCATTTTAGTAATGATATGTCATTGGGTTTTGCATAGATGTCAGTTTGGGGGCATTATATGTAATTTTGAGTAGGCAGCACATAGCATTACACACACAAGCCTAACTGACAACAAAAGGTAAGAATTAACTTTTATTTTCAGTACATTACTGTTACTGGAAAATTGTATCATCTCCCTTCTGAACTGACATCCTTCGGTCCCAGTATACAGTAGGTTACAGACCACTGCTCCCTCTTGTGGTGGTCACGAAACAGGCATTTCTATTTCAGTGTGACTCCTTAGAAACAAGTTCACAGTAATGCAGTTTATATGCTGCTGATTTCAATAATGTATTGCTCTTCTCTGGTTAGGAAAGTGCAAATCTGTAATATAATTATTTTTAAATTAAACCTATAGTACATGACAAATGGTCATTCCAGAGTTACTTCTTCACATTGACAGGTGTCTTTGCCTTAATATTTGACAAATTGTATCTTTTGCCTTTCATCTTCCCTCCCCACCAGCTGACTGACACCATCCCTGGCTCAGTCTTTCTTCTGTCTCGAGGCACCTTTTCCTGTCCTGCTAACCTGCTTCCCTGGCGCAGCAGCAGTGTGGGCATTTACAAGAAGAGCCACCGGAGGGCGCCATCCTCTGAGAATGTGCCTGGCCTGGAGAGGCTCCTGAAAGCTTGGGCCCTGACTGAGTTTCCTCAGAGCCTCAGTTCCACCTGTGGACCTCAAGGACCCCTTGACCCCTATGAGCCCTTAATGCCGCTTCTTATGTGGCCGTGCATGGGTCTGTGGAGGGAGTGCTACCTTCGTGGGGCGCTCCATGCACAGGTATGTAGAAAATGTGGTACCCATTATAATGAGGGACCATAAGTAGGGATTTCTTTGTTGTAAAGTGTCAAAAGCCAGGAATGTTAAAATTAAATTAAATTGGAGAGAAATTTTTATAGTAACTTTCTAATTCTCATAAAATTTCTCATAATGGCCGACCTAAACAAATAGGTTGGCTATTTTGACACTTGCACTCAATTCTTAATATTCTTTTTTAGTTTTGTAATCAAGGTTCATCCTAATAAAGCTTAAACTGCAATGCTCAAACCCAAACATGGAATCAGAGTTTTCTTAAACTCCAGTGTCAAAGTGTGAAATTACTTTTAACATTGACAAAAATAAAACTGCATCGTGTCATTTACTAAGAGCAAATATTCATTCAATGCCCAATACATACATACATTGGCAGCATTATTTTTTGGCTGAGTAATTTGAAATTCTACAAGTATAACTGTGGGGTGTCATTGAGTTTATCAAGTCCAAATGTATCATTCCTTCACAAATGTTTTGTTAAATGCGGCCCACAACACTTCCTGAAGGCTCTGAAATATCTGCTCTCATCATGACTTCCATGTTACATCCTCTTCCATCCTGACTGTTCAGTAGATGACGTTGTCTTTTTGATGTGCAGATTAGTTGGACACGTCGATTGACAACTCCCAATATGGACATGGTACAGGCTTTGTAACGTCTGTGCAGCAGCATGTGTATCAGCATCCCCATGGCGACGTTAAGAATAGTCGAGGGCTGTGTGGGTGGGTGCAGTTGTCTATTTTAAGGGAGCTTTAGAGGAACAGTTGAAATCTATCAAACTGCTAAAAAACGGAAGTGTTTGCTCTGCATTTCCACACACCAAAATGGCCTCCCAGGCCTACAGTCCTTTTTTTTCTTAATAGTAATTTTTTAGTAACGAAGAGCTAGAACCAATGTAGAACTCCTGCTTAAGTGAAGTTTGAAATTGCTATACCTATCGCTTATTTTTTTAAACAAAGAAAAGAATTTGAATCTTTAGGTAGAAGGTTAATTTGCAGGGCTATTGGATGGGGTTGCATGAGATTGTACAGGTGTTCCTAATAAAGTGATAGCTTATTACTGTATTTTGCTTTTGTCAACAAATCCCATTAAAAAGTAACTGGGCCTAGTTGTAGCTGTTTATTAATATACATTTGCTACACAAGTGAGCATTTCTGGTGTATGGCACTGACTCAGACTAAATTACAATTGTTGACAATAACATCACCAAAGTTCTTTAATGAAGATTTGAGTCATAATTCCTAAAACCTACGGATATGTTTTATGTTCTCAGGCATTCTCCCACCCTATCTCTGCCAATCACCCTCACCCTGTGGAGCGACTGGCTCAGGAGGTACAGGAGCTCAAAGACAAGCTAGCACAAATATCCACCAGCACAGATCCAAACCCATCAACCAAGACAGCTGAGCCTCGACGAACAGATACCAACTTAAACCAAAACACCAACAATGGCACCTTTCTCTTCCCAACATCAAGGCCTCAGGGCACAGGCTTGTCCAGAGTGGCACCTCCTCCTACCTCCACAAACCACCAGACCTCCAGGGGCCCTCCACCTGCAACAGCCCCACCATCCAGGCCCAGCCACAGGGACAATAGTGGCGGCAACAAGCACACCTTCCTATTTGGGCACTCTTCAGTAGCAGATGGCCGTCCTGAACAACGCTACTACCCAGCACCCAGTAATGCCAAGCTGCCTAAGAGCAACAGCTCAGTATCTTCCTGAGGTCTGGCCTTTGTCTTTACTGTTCTCATATATGACACAGACTGCATTCTACCCCATGACTGGGTAGTACAACTATATTGCCTGCACATTATGAATTTGATAAATCCCTTTCTGCTATAATGTGCTGGAGACACCCAGGCATGCGTTGCCTGTTTGACCATATTTGATTGGCTATAAGATGATAGGAAGGTTTGGGTGGAGCACAGTGAACTGCAGTAGTATAAAATCAGTGCAAGAGATCTTGACTCTGCAATGAATCGTCTGTACTGTATTAAAAATGTGACTGTAATTGTTTTGTATATTTGTATAAAAAAAAAAGTTTCAGTATTCAGTATTCCACGGTTGAAATATCTATTTGCAGTGAAGCAAATGATAACAAATAAGGGCTGAAGATGCAAAGTAATAAAAGCACTGCAAGCAGCTTGTAGTAACTTAAACTACTGTCATGTAGATTGTCATGACAATTTTTGTAAAGTCAGTTTTGTCCTTGAAGAAATGTTCCTGTTTCTTTTTTAGCTTCTTATCCTAAATGACATACCATACAAGCAGGACATTGATAGTGGTGTTACAATTGCTAGTAGCTCTTTAGACCTTCATTATGTCATGCAAATGTGCAAACGGACACTTCATTTCTTAGTTTTCTATACATTATTGTTTGGAAAATTATCTTTTCTGCAAACCATCGTTTTTGAACTCCAGGCGCTGTGACCAGTGGCTTTAATGTGGAATTTAGGGCATGAGAGCTATTTTGGTACTGTTCTCATATCTTTCCACTTGCATGCATGCTTGGCAGCAGTGAGAGGCCTATATTCATGTCAGTGTTGTGTTAGTCTGTATGTGGCCACTGAATTTTATAGGTATATATCATTTAGTTTCTGCATGACTTAAGATCATTTTAGGGCTTCGGTGAAATGTTATGTTATCTGTATTTTTTTTGTTCAACCATCAATGTTCACATCAAAATTATAGAGTAGTTTCATTTCTGACCGCAGTTTTGAAGATGTCCCCATCACTTTGTGGTGGAATTACCAACAAAGTGTCATTGTTTTTTTTTTTATATTGTTGTACCTTGAAATGGTGCCAGTGTTGGAAGCAAAGGGAAGCTTATTTCCTCCTGTGTTTACTTTTAATTCTACCCTTTTTTTCTTAATGGTGATGTATTAGTATGCAGCCAGCATTTAGGTCAAAGCCTTGGACGTGTCTGACTGTGTTTAAAGCACAAAGGGAAGCATCTGGTCCTGCTTCTTTAAATCTAAACAGGTTGTTGTTTGCATGATGTGGGTGTCAAATAGATGCACTGGCATCAATCCCATGGATGAATGAATTTGCACCAGCATGTATTTGAAAAATTCTATTGTGTTCTTCTGATCTTTCAAAAGGTACCTCACTTGATTCCCATATGAATTATTAAATTGATGTAAATATTCATCTCATCAATATCAAGGCACATTGATATTCACAACAATATCAGAGCTTCACAGGCGTGATAACAAGACATTTACTTGTCTTCCTTGGAAAGAAATGCAAGGTCATAACTGTCCTGTTGCCTGGAAATTTTAATTTGATCTTCTGTTACACCTGTTGGTCTGTGTTATTCTTCTTATTCATTGTATGTTTTTGGTACGAACTTCACATCAATTTTGCCAGATGTACATATTTTTTTTTGTATCAGCATGATTTGATCTTGATAAAGTTGTATCAGTTTATAAATTCAGTTTTCTTCATATTCTAAAACTGTCCCACAAAAATAAAATAATCCATTCTCATACACAGCTCACAGACTTTATTTTTTTAACAAAATAAATATTTACAATGTGATCTAAAACACTTAAAAAGTAGCATGGCACTGTACAATAGAATTAAAACTTTAAATGCAACCGCCTTGCGTGATATGTACAGTTAGAATAAAACAATCATGTGCAAAATGCTCAATACTTATGCAGGAAATGTACAAAGTAAGAACCTGCCTAACAGCAAATGTTAAATATACAAAATATTTACTGCACAGTTAACGTCATGTAAATCTCCAATTTGGTCTCCCTAGTTTCCAACATTAAGATCAATAGGTGTGAAACCTGCATGCTATTAAAAAATACAGAGATGTTTTTCTTAACATGTTACTGTTCACTACAGTTTGGGATAAAATGGATATACTGTACGAGAGCCCCCTCCTCTTTCCCATCTATTACAATGATGTGCGCATTTGCAGCAGTCTACTTAGATGCATTTTGGCACTTTAAACCTACAGATGTTAGTGTCATGCACACTCATGTTTATCTTGATTACAACAGACAACAGAGAAAGGGAGACGGAATAACATTACAGTAGGTGTGGTCCAGAGTCATCACTTAACTATCATGGCAGTGAGTAGTGCAGTCTAAAATTAGAGGAAAGACTGCATATTCCTCTTGTGTCAAAGTTTACCCCCATCGACTTCCGTGCTCCTTCCCCATGCACTGCTCTTGCTGCAAGATGCTGTAAGGCCCATTGAAGTAGCCAGAGGAGGACGGGCCCAGGCCTCCCAGCTGGCGGATTGACTTGCACATGGGGCAGGGGTAGTCGGACAGACCCTCTATATCTTCAAAGGCCATGTTTACGATCTGATCACAACAGGGGTCGCAGTAGACGTGGCCGCAGGAGAGGCGCTTCAGA
The DNA here is from genome assembly GCA_900302695.1 of Helostoma temminkii. Classification (NCBI taxonomy): domain Eukaryota; kingdom Metazoa; phylum Chordata; class Actinopteri; order Anabantiformes; family Helostomatidae; genus Helostoma; species Helostoma temminkii. The sequence goes on from OMLM01010872.1 coordinate 222,443, forward strand.
CGGGCTTCATAGGAGATGCAACACTGGCAGTGTGGCAGGTCTGGGCCAAGTGACAGGGAGCCAGTCAGGGAGCTGCTTTCCAGGCTGCCGGCCTGGCTGGAACTCAGCTTGGTAGGAGACCTGAGAAGGAAGGGAAAAAACCAAGCTGTGAAAATCCACAGGGATTTCTGTGAGGTAAAAAAAAATTAAAAATTAAAAAAAGCTAAGCTAAGCTAAGACTTAACACTCTACTATTGAATGTTACCGACCTTCTAATTCTAAGCTAGATATACAGTGGCAAGTAAAATCACTAGATTTTCTGCATATATTGGTCATGAAATGTGATCTTTTCTACACCAAAGTCACAAACATAAACAAACACAATATTATCAGGCCGATAAAACACTAACAGACTTTCACTGAACACATCCATTAAACGTACAAAGTAATGGTAGAAAAAGTAATCGAAACACTAGGAGTCTGATGTCACTAAACATGAACTGGAGTCGTGTTAGCAAACCTGGAGTCCAATCAATGAAACCAGGATGGAGCAAGCAGCATCAGCTGATGTGAGCCCTGCCTCAAAAAAAAAAAGATCTCAGAAGACCTACAATCAAGAGTTGTTGATTTGCATGTAGGTGGAGAGAGTTCCAAAGGAATCTCAAAGAGCCTAGATATTTATCAGTCCAGAGACAAATTATCTAATTAACGATTTGGCACTATAGTTACTCTCCACAGAAGCGGGTGCACAGCCAAATCACTCCAAAGGCACAACGTAGAAAGCTCAACGAGAGGAAAAAGAACCCTAGTATCAGACTTAAAGGATTCACTGGAGCTGGTTATTAACTCTGCTCATGAATCAAACATATGTAAAACACCGAACAGGCATAGCTGTAGCTTCAAGCTACTCAAGTAGCTTTGAGTTACTTGGATGATGCCGTGAATAATTTCATCCTAAAACGAAAGAAGCCTAGTTGTCGTTCAATTCAACTTTCAGATAACTCACTTGTATGACACTGAACAGGCATGGCATCCATGGAAGCAAATCAAGTAGGAAGCCATTGCTCTCCAAACAAATGAATTCCCAAGTTTATCAAGGTAACCTACAGGATAATGTCAGGATGGCTATCCAAAAGGTGAAGTTTAGAAGAAGCTGAGTGATGCAGCAAGACAATGACCCTCAATGAGTGGTCCTCAAGCCTGTTCCTCAAGGCACACTGTCTTGTATGTTTTCCACCAATCCCTGGCATACCCACTGCTGATTATCTGGATCAGGTGTGTTACACAGCCCTAAACAATGAAGTAAATCTTCAAAATGTCTTCAGAAACACAAAATCCACCTTTTGGAATGACCCAGTCAGAGCAGAGACCTTAACCCAATAGAGATGTTGTGGAATGACATCAAGAGAACCATTCACATCAGACGTCCTTAAGAATATGGTCCAAAGTCCCTGAACATTGTGCAAGTCTAATCCACTGCTTGGAAACACTTGCTTGAGGTTATTCCTGCCAAAGGTGGTTCCACCAGTTATTAAAAACTGTTTTTCTAATATCACTCTGTATGTTTAATGGGTGTGTTCAACAAAGACAAGAAAGATCATGACTGTTTTATCAGTTTAGAAATTGTGTTTGTTTATGTTTGTGGTTTTAGTGAAGATCAGATCGCAATTTATGCAGAAGAACAGTAAATTGCAAATACACTGCAGCCAAAAGTTTGGACACACATAGAAATGATAATGTTTTTGAAAAAAATGAGATTTCTTTCTAATCAAACTGATCAGATATACAGTGTAGACATTGTTAATATGTAAATTATGTTCCTTTTTTAAAGGAATATTTACATAAATGTACAGAGGCCTATTATCAGAAACATTAGTACTGTCTTCCAATAGCAATTTATGTTTGCTAATGCAAGTTTATTCATTTAAAATGATAACTGATTATTAGAAAACCCTTTTAAAATGATGGTAACGCAGATGACGACATGCATCTTTTCACAAAAACATAATTCCTATGTGTGTCAAAACTTTTGACTGGTAGAGTAGGTCTCTCTACTTTTTGTGCCACTATATCAAAGCGTATGCAGTATCCAGTCTTGTCTGGGCTATAGAGCAAATGTGATGTGATTCTTGTCATCAATTGTATGTTTTACAGTAGCAAAAAACTACTTTCATTAACCAATGTAATTGTTTTGTCTCTAAAGTGTCTTAAGATGTAAGATGCAGCCTTTAAACTGCATGTTTTGACTTTTGAGAATATGAAACCCCCAAATGTTTATCAGACACAATCAAAACTTAATGGATTAACAAAAGTAAACTACTACCAGGTTGATGCTTGACATTTACAGCAAACAAACAAACAAATAAAACAGCATATTTAATTTTTACTTTGAATTAAATTTTAAATTGAATTAAATTGAATTAAAAATATTTTCTTGATTAATTAATCATTTAGTTTTCAAAGTGCCACAAATAGTCATAAACATCCATCATAGTTCAGACAGACATCTTGAAATGTCTTGTTTAGTCTAAAACACAATAATCCAGTTTATAATAACATAAAGCTAAAAATACCTCAAATGATGTAGGAGGAGCTGGATACAGGAATTATTAGTATTTAACGGCTAACATTATTTTTGTATTTTAAAAAAATGTACCTAATTAATTAGTATTTTAGATTAATATTATTATAACAGTTAATCAACCCAATAATCGATAATTCTAATACTGTGTGAGCTTTAAACCAGACATTCCAACAGTAGCATAGACAGGCTCTGCTACTGAGATAAAAGGGAACAGGTTATTCCAGTGCACACCAAGACAGATATAGTGTTGGTGTGTACAAATTTATTCCAGCGAATGCATAACTGGTCAAACGAGCATGATGATGTTGACAGTTGGCTGGATCTTGCTGATTGCTCAATAATTTCAACTGTGGAGGTGTTTTTTCCAGTGCTTTTACAATATCTCAACAATAATATACTCCTCAGAAAAGGAATAATGTTTTTTTCTTTTTTGTGAAAAGATACGATCTTCATCTGTGTTGCAAAAAGGCTTTCTAAAGATCACATCATTTTAGATAAATAAACATGCATTAGCAAACAATATGACACTATTGGAAGACAGTACTAATGATTCTGATTATAGGCCTCTGTATGTAAATATTTCTTTAAAAAGCAGTCATTTAGATATTAACAATGTTTACAATCATGTTTGACTGACTGTACATTGACAGTGTATATTCTGTGTCAGATTTGGACTCTGTATCACATCTGGACCTCAGATTGTCAAATTAGAGATTATGCTAATACAAAAAAGATCAATAATAACAGATGGCTACAGAGTCAACGGGGCTGAGTAATGAGTGATAAAATGGTAATAATGTTGCGCTGTATTTCCACTGGACACAAAAAGAGAAGTTTAAACAGGAATTTGAATGATGTCACTGTTTCTAAATTGAGCAACATAGACTGATCTTCAGTTAGAAACGACAAAATGCAACTAATGACTCAGAAAACCTGTTGTCATAACAACTGTGAGGCGAAGTACGACATTTCCTCATAGAGTTTAAAAATCCATCCCTGCCAGGATTCATAACAAACAGCGTGTCCTCAACGAGAAACGGATGTAATCCAGATTACAGCGTTGCAATTCGCAGTGGGGATTACACAATTAATGAGTGATGAAATTTAAAATAAGAATATCTAAATAAAATATTAAAATATTAGGATTATTAACCTTAAAGTCACTACTCGTGGACACAGACGCCCTCTGGACGATTCTGTGAATAACAGGAAATATCAATGAAATTAAAGCATGAAATATGTATTAATCAATTACCACTCACTTTGACGACGATGAATCTTTAAAGCAGTCGAAGCTGAGAGCTGCTAGGATCCTCCACAGCAGGTCCATGCCGGTTCCTCTCATGGTAAAATCCAGATTTCAGCGACCTGCTTTCTGGCGAGCGTCATATTTTGGAGAACACGACACCGCCGAGTCTGTTGCTTTTTAAATTCGGAACAAAATAACCTAAAATAATAATCCTGCACCACCCCCCTCCCACGCCACGTTTTTACATATGCGAATGAAAAGGATGCGCCATCATCATCATCATCCTCATGATCCGCAGGCATGTGGGGGGAGGTAAACAAAGCGCTGCTTTCATGTAGCGCCTGCGTCTGTGCGCGTTTGGATGTCTTTCGATGGATTCTCCGGTTGTCTCTTCTCTCCCTCCTCCTCCTTCTCCTCCTCTTCCTCCACCTTCTCCTCCCCCCCAGCAGCAGCAGTAGCAGCTACAAAAAATGGACGCAGCGAGGCGCCCTTGAGGTGTGAGATTTGCATCAGAGAGAGAGAGAGAGAGAGAGAGACCCACGGCTGACAGGATTTCACCAATGAGCGCAAAGCGGAGCGGGAGACTGAAATGGTTTCAAGACACTTCAGATAGGGTGCTATGAGGCGAAGGGGGGGGTAGGGTTCAACATCCTCAATATGAAATGAATTATAATGTACAAAGTTATCATGAGTACAGTCATGAGAACTGGAATTGTTTCATTATTCATCCAAGTAGCTTCATCAGTCTGAGGAGAGTTGGCGAGAGAACTCAGATTTACCCTCCATGTTGGCTTCACTTCACACCTGCTCTGAATAGGCTCCTTAGGTGAACAATAAAAAGGGAGGGTGTGTGTAGATGTTATAGTCACACACCTGTCAGCCACTCCTACACTCAGTGCATGACTGGCCTTCATGACTGGGGCTGATTTTCTTGGGTATAGATGAAAGGTCAGCGTGATGAATGGGAGACGCGTTGTGTCTAAGGCCTCCACCTCTGTTGTTTATTTGCACATGCAAAGCTTCCCAGACCTTTTGTTGAACCACTTGTCTTGTCTGTCCAAAGTGTTTACATCATCGTCCTCAAATGTGTCCTTTAAAGAACATTGATTCTGGTTCTGAGGTGTTGCTGGGCCATCCTACTGCTGCTCCAGCTCTGCACACTCTTCATCACATTAGATGTTATGTACTGTATTGCTCATCTTGTGTTTTGGTGTCCGCTCTTTAACGTGGACGAGTCTCTGTCTCAGTGTGTTTGAAGTGAACAGGTATGTGGTGTTTTCTAATAATCATTCATTCTGTGGTCTCCAACCAGCTTTCCTCAGACTGATGAAGCTACTTGGATGAGCAGTGGAACAGAACTAAATCCAGTTGCCATGACTCAACTTCCAGATAATCCTAAGTAAGTTTCTGGGATTTGAAATTTATGACATTAATTCAATTTGAGATGTTGAACTTGTTGTATTGTAGTGCGTAGCTATGATACTTTCATTTGATATCAGTTATAATATTTTAAGACTGGATGCAGTAGAAACACAAGTAAGAGGGAAACGAAAGTAATATGTATGTTGTGACTATATTTCTGATTCATTTTCTCATTTATACAACAATATCTCAAATTTAGCAGATATGGAGTATTTAAAATAAATGGATTATGCTTAGAAATGGAATATGAAGATACATTTATCCTCTGTGCGATATTCTTTGTGACAGGTGAAAACCAAGCAGTTTAATTTTTACTTCTATGGTGTCATTTTAAAGTGAGAGGTAATACTTTATTACAGTTTTTCTCAGTCGCTTTAGTACAATTCTCAGATCAGAATGAAATTCTCAAAACTATTTGTTCAATCTTCACATCATGATGTCACTTGTGCACATCATATAAGCAGTTTCTCACTTCTTTGAACAAGTTGCAATTGCTTTGGTACATCCATGCAAATGATTATGTACAATTCTCTGCTCTTTGCTACATTATCAATTGTTTATGTCATG
>OMLM01010872.1:239036-257920 GCA_900302695.1 Helostoma temminkii
AACATGTTTGTTTGGTTGTTTAGCTGCTGAAACCATATTTTTGCCACTGGTGGTTTCACCTGTGTGCTGGTCTAGATTAAGTGAATGGAAAGGAAAAGAAAAGATGATAACTCTGTCTACCTCGTACTGTCATGGTGGTCATAGTTCTCTGTACTGAACTGATCAGTGGTTTCTTCCTTTTCATCCATCTTTGTGAAGCCTCTAACCACTCCTTCCTGCCAGAAGCTGTTCACTTCTAAATGGCTCTTATATTTCCACAAAATAAAATGTCCTCGCTTCATCAAGTGCGAAGGCCTGGTGTAAAAGAGGAAATATGTTTTGAGCAGCTCACTTTACTAGATACTCTTAACAACTGAGTTTTAATGGTATATAAAGCAATGAAGAATTGCACTTAATGGTCAAGGCTTGTGTTATTAATAACAGTCATGTACCAGTACTGAAACACTTGACTAATATGAGTTAGACTGATGTTGTTATAACTACTTTAGTGGCTGCTGGAAATCCCCATTGTGCATCTGTGAGTTAAGTAGTTTGAGAAACAGTATGAGCAGAGTACAAATAAATTGTAATATTCCCAATGCAGAGCTTTACTGAAAAGTCAAACTATGTAGTCATTTGCTGTGGCACACTGATGTCTTTTCAAATATCTATTTAACACATCTATTTGCAATTTTATGGATTGGTTGATTAACTTTGCATGTGAAAACTAGTTGTTTTTTGTGTAGGTTAGGACTATCCATTGTAAAAGTTTAGGGCAACTTAAAACATCCAACAAAATAAAGCACACTTTCAGAGGTGATGACAATGAAGCGAAGGCAACATGGAAAAAGCAAACTTTAGAGATACAGATAAGTATTTGATTGGACTCGATATCAACAAATGCCCAGTTTCAAAGAACCAATAATCAGAGCCAATAAAACTGAGTCAGGACATCCAAATTATTGGCCATCATAACTGTGAGATGTCAAGCAATAAAATATCTTTAAAACAGTCACTAAAACTGTGATGCTTTTGTGCAGTTTGGCTTTAGGGCATCTCTGAGACGTCATGATTCATTTAGCTTCCCTACCTGCTACCATTTGTTAGCATGTTTTTAGTCTTCCACATTGTTTGTTGCACATGTGCTAGTGTGTGAGGCTGTGCTTCCCATCCCTCTGGCATCTTTTCTGCTCACTAGAAGAAAATTATATTACATAACGTAGCAGCGCAAAGCAACAGTTTTTGCTTGGCAGTTCTTGGGCTTTTAATTTAATACCAATTTACTCTTTATTACAGATCCCATAACAATGTGGAAAATGACATATAATATACAACCTGAGTTAATATAATTTATAATAATATTTATTAATTTCTCATTACAAAAAACACCTAACCTTGACTGGTGACCCATTACATACAAAGCATCACCCATGTAAAGGAATATACATTAATTTTTGACAAATATGTAATAATGGTGCAGATAAACTTTTATCTGCACAGAATCCCTTCATACACTAGGCTATATGCACACCAGGAAAGTATTTTCCATTCAGAGGCAGAGAGGCAATCAACACTCTCATCTCAGTATCTCCAGCTTGTGAAAGGCTAATTGGATGGTGATGGGCAGCTTCGTTGCATTCAGAGGGACCTCAAGAGTCTCTTGCTACAAAGGTCGTCACCATGATGATGAAGAAGGCTCAACCTCAGAAAGACATAGAAAATGTATTGTGCCACTGTGCAAAGAGCTGCTTGCAGCTGCAGAAAAAACTGAAAATACAGTTTTAGATTATTATAGACTGTATTAAACTGAACATGGACATACAGTAGTGTCTCCGGATTTGAAAGCTGGAGTTTGAGTTTTACTTTCTGCTCTTCTGGGAGTAGTTTTTGAGCCGTGATATCTAATTTCCCTGCAGCAGGATGAAGCTGAGAGGAATGAGCAGGCACAGCCATTACACTTACATTCTTAATGAAGCAATATTTGAAAATCACTTTTTAAACACAGAATAGAGGAAGTGAAGCTTGGCCATTTAAGCAAATGCATATATTGTTTGAGCATGTATGTATTTAGTCCAGCTGTGGTGATTGGTTCATTGGAAAATATATTCATAGCATGCAATTTATGAGTTTTACAGTATTTTAACTGCATTACAGTGTTGAGTCTCTGTCAGGTACATTTCTGTCTTACCATGTCTTACTCATACCAGATAAAAAACTGTTTAACCCTTTATGTCACATATCCAAAAAGTAAGAAGAACCATTATCATTAATTTGGATTCTGACCACTTGACAAATATAATTCAAATTTTTACTCTTTGTTCTGTTTTGGTCTCCACTCCACATCCTCTACACTCACCAATCATCAGATGTGTCTGTCTTCAGTCTTCTGTTTTAGTTTTTTTCTGAAAATAGTTTATTGTTCAATTAAGATTAGTGCATCTTAGTAATCTTAGTCCTCTTCTTCAAAGCAGTCTGACAGAAGTAAAAACAAAATTACTCCTTAAAAATTGTCGGTACACAAAAGCTTCAGTCGTGTGAGTCAAAGCTGACTAATTGAGGTGATAACATGTAGTTGATTCCATTCATTTATGATTTTATCTGCATATCATGTAGCAAGTTGTAAGCAAGCATAAGTTAAGCCCATGTTATGTCCAGCTAAGATTATTTTGCCTGTCATGCGGTTGAATCTGCTCGATCAGTTCATTTAAACATGCGAGTGAAAACTAAACTGAGCTGATGACAAACCAGCAAATGCCTCTCACAACCCTGTGGAGTGAGAAACTGCGTGCTGCACATTCTTAGGGTGGCTACGAACAAGATAGAAGTATAAGTAACTAAAAGTGGTACTATGGAGTTTTGCTGCTGTAGTCATATTTCTGTTCAAATCCAATTTAAAAACTGTTAGGTACATCTGAAAGTTTAGCAGCGAATATTTGTGTAGCCATCAGTTTAAATAGAGATATAAAAACAGAAATTCCTGACCCAAAGGTTTGTTCAATTTGTGTTCAGACAGAAAATTTGAAATCACATTCAGGTTTGGGTCAAGTTCAGTCATGTAGGTCAAATTTTAGACTAAACATGCATAATTTAAGGGCTTGTACACGTTCAAACCTTAATTTCTTAGCATCTGGTTTCATGACACCCAAGCTGCACACATTACATTAGCAAATAATCAAGTAGATAATAACGCAGATTTGAGTGAAGCAGAGAGTAAAAGGCGATCTAAGGGAACTACTGACAAAACCCCTTGTTATTGGGTATTACTTTAATCTGGCTTTCAGAGAGCACGTTCTTAGAAACTAAGTCGTCCCACCACACTTTTGGGTCGTGTGTTGGTTGTCTGTGTCTGTTCAACACCCCCGAGGCAACACAGGAAGCTTTCAAAGACTCCCTCCCTCCTGCCTTCCCGCCGCCTATTATCCCTCCTCTCTCTTTTTTGGGAACATCTGCTGCTGTTTTCTTGCTATAATTAAGTCACTCATTGTGTTCTATGCAGTTTTATTAACAGTTTGAAAACATTTTAATGAAGAGATAACAATAGTGTCATCAAAGTTATTTTGGTACATATCCAGTCTAATTTAACAAGTCCCAGCACTGTGCCTGATATTAATTCCATGGCTCATTCATTTATTGATTGTTACACTGTCTGGTCACTTCCTAGACAACAGTAAATACAGAGCACTGGGACCATGTTAGTACAATTGTTTAATAAACATTAATAGCATTTCACATACGAAAAATAATTTCATGTGTTTCCAGCTGAAGCAGGTTGTTGGGATGCAACATAGTAGAGGGAAGGAGAGAGAAAAAGTGACTGTTAATGGCTGTGACTGCTCTGTCACCTGCTGGTATTTACTGATGGTTGATATTAAACTACGTTTTGCAAGAGCTTCTGGATTTCTCACGTATACTGTTATATAAAATTAAGAACTTTATAACAGAACAAAAAGTGGATACTAACACTTTAAATCACCAGTTTAGTGTTCAGGGAGACTTTCATTTCAAAATCATGCTTTCAAAAGTAATATCTGTGGGGCCAGAGTATGTATGTAACAGCAGTCGGTGAGAACTATTCTTGTGGTGTTGAAGAAGCATAGCCTCTTATCTGCCAGTGAGCACATATCACCTTGGACAGAGTTGTATTAATCATCTGTCGGTGAGAATAGGGCATTTAAACATGTATTATTCGTGTATGAGATGTGTATTAAAGCTATAATATGAACAGCTCATAGCATGTCACATGCTCACTGAAGCACATATGGCAATGGTGTTGTCCCTGCTGAGTTTGTTTTGCCCATTCCTCGCGTGTGCAGTTTTTTCCTTGGCATAGCGAGCCTCTGTTAGTGAGACAAAAAAGGCCTGGATCATAGTGACAGAGGTGTCAGGGAAAAGAACTGATAGACGCATGATGGCCTTTTTTCATGAGGACTAACTACAGTATATACAGTATTACTGAAGGAAATAGAGTGAGGACATTTGAAATAATGATGGTCACAGGTGCCAGGGAAAGGTGACACACTGGCTGATGAAAACACAAGGAGGATAATAGATTCAACGAGAAAGCAGATATAAAATATGGATCATTAAGAGCAGTTTAAGACCTGTTTTCTTGAACACAGTTAGAGCAGTGGATGCTTCATAGATGTGAACAGATCTTTTAAAAACATGTTAATTATAGACGTCTATGTTATAGCACAGACCATTATAGGCTGACTCTGTGGGGCACTGCTGCAAATGCCACAGTGTGATTTGTGCTCGGCTGAGGAGAAAGCTATAAGATAACTGCTGTTGAGTCAATAAAGGCCACTGAGCTCCTACAGTCCAATGTCAGCTCCTTAAATCTGTCATGTCTTTTTTTTCCCAGCCATTAGTCCTGAGCCAGATAATGCAAATGCCAACGCCACGAGAATACCAATGGTCCCTTGTGTTTCAGTGTTAATGGGCTCTAATCTAGTCTCTTTAAGATGTGCTCACAATAGGTGGTTTTCCTCACATGCCAGTTTGATGAATCATGCTAACACAAGCCCTTTTCTTTGCTTTTCCACAGGAGTGATCGCTGGCCAAAGCCCAGCAGCCGCAGAGCAGTGGAGCAGCGAGCTGTCCGTGGTGCTGAGTTCATCAGCTAAAAGGATTCTACCTTGCACACTCATGTGCTTGGGCCACTCCTGATACCTTCTATTCTTAGCAACAACTGACCACCACCTTAACAAATCAAAGATGGATGACGACGGGCGCTACAGAGACAGCCGCTCAGACTTCATCCGTGGTGCCAAGGACATTGCCAAAGTGGCCAAGAAGCAGGTAGGCAAGAAGGTGGGCCGTGGCATGGACAAAATGACAGATGAGTACACCAAGCGCTCCTACAAGCGGTTTGAAGAAGAGGATGATGATGATGACTATGCCGGTGTGCCAAGCGGTGATGGTGGATATTATCGCAATGACAGCAGAGCCAATGATGACGAAGGTCACAGTGACTCAACTGAAGGACACGATGAGGATGACGAGATTTATGAAGGAGAGTACCAGGGCATCCCGAGAGCTGACTCAGGCAAGCCTGGTGGTATGGACGGGGTCACGGCTGCTCAGTCGCAGCAGTTCAGAGATCTGTCTGCCTATGAGGGTGAGAGGAGGAAAGACCGCGAGGAGTTGGCACAGCAGTACGAGACAATCCTACAGGAATGTGGCCATGGGAAGTTCCAGTGGACGCTCTACTTTGTCCTGGGGCTGGCACTAATGGCAGATGGTGTGGAGATCTTTGTGGTCGGCTTTGTTCTGCCCAGTGCGGAGAAGGACATGTGTCTATCTGAGCCCAACAAGGGCATGCTAGGTAAGATTCATACATATCACTTTTTCCTTCCAAATTGAACAAATATTATAAAATAATGTCTAAAACTATGCTGAACACATTGGATGAATAATTACATGTGCCAAAGTACCAGTGAAGTCTGAGTAACGATTTCCTTTCAACTCATTTACTCATCCTCCGTTCACTTTCTGTTTATTTTGATCATAGTGCCTCCTTTGAGAGTTTATGCCACTGCTTCAGATTTTATCTCTCTTTTATCTTAGCCATTACCTTTGCAGCTTATCGCCCAGTAATTGCTTTTCTACAGCCTCTTTGACAGAGGAACTACAGCTATTTAAGATTCAACTGCCCGTGCAGCTTCTGAACAGCAGCAGCATTTCAAATCAAACCCCCAGCCAATCGAAACACAATGTTCTTTGCTTCAGTTCAGTTGCTCTGTTCACTGGACTGAGTGTGTGTGTCTGTGTGTGCGTAAGCCAAGGTGATTGTGCCCATGGAGTCTATTTTTCAACCTCTTATTTGCCTCTGTATATTAAATTCTGTATGTCTGTGTTTCTGTAAGTGGGCACCTTGTAATCGTTTCCTATACTGAGGATCAATGTCCAGTCTAAACCTGCCTGCCATCTGTCAATGACCACCCACAAATCTAACCAGTTAGTTTTTTGTAATAAATCTAAGTGTAACATATTTGTTTTGCCTCAAACATTTGGAGTTTAAACCCTAATCTATAAAATGTCCATTACTTTGTTAAATAAAAATGCAACAGAATTAAAAATGCTGCAAGAAAATGTTGAAAATGAATGAAAACTGAAAATTTGAACTAAATGAATCCAAATATTAGTGGCATAGATATTGCAATATCTCAACATGAACTGAAAAGTTCAATTGCATTATTCAATCCTGATAAAGTAAATGAGCTCTAATTACATAATTTCCAATGCACTCATTGGGTTTTGACGGTCCAGCTACACTGCTGCCATGTCAGTGAATATCGTTTCCCTGCAGACAGGGTTGCCTGTGTACTGAGCCCCGGTGCTCTACAAAAATGATCATGCATTCTGCACTTGCTCTGACTTGCTCATGTACAGCCCGCTATACTGTGCACATTTTGTTGTGCAGTAATAATACTTTGCACTATGTTTTCTCATTTATATGGAAAAATCGAAACACACACACACACAATGGCAGGCATCTGGGTCTTTAATTGGTAACTGGGTTATGTGATTTCCCATGTGGTCCACGGACAGCACAAAGTATGGATTGCAGTGTGGATTCATGCAGCATACGTTATGTGAGTGGCTGCCTTTTGCTTATACTGTATGTCACGTGAGAATTTTCATGCATATATTTGTCAAACTCATAATGTGTGTGTTTGTATGTGTGTCTGCTCTAATGTTGATAAAGTAAGTAAGAGCTGAAGCAGCAGCCATAGCACAGTGGAAATGTTCTTAAGTTTTTTTCACAGAAGCTTTACTCTATATTTTGGTTATATGAATGACTCAAAAGATTATGTGTAATGTGAAGTAGGTCACTCATAGTGGTTACTGAACCCATCGTTCTTTTTAGCATAACGTATTTGCACATAAGCAACATATAGTTGCAGTTCAGGCAGAGTATTTCAGTTCACTGTTTTCATTCACATAACACTGTTTCACTTACAGAAATCAGTTTTTAAGTGAAAAAGATTTTAAAAAACCCACTGTACATTAACTGCTGAGCACCACACACCCGACAGACACAGTTAGTGACTATCTAGTGAACACAGTGAAGCATTTAGTAGCTAAAGAGCCAGATATTTCCCTCAATTATTGAGTTGGTGAAGCCCAAAAGAGACACTTGAGTAAAAATACTCCCTTCTCTCCGTCATGCCAATGGAGAACCAGTAAGGAGACACAACCTTAATAGCTGTTATGCAACACTCCTGACTCATGCTAGAGAGCCTCCTTTGCTCATGGCTCACTGCATCCCATGATTCCTAGTGTCCTCTTCCCCAATCCCCAGTCTCAACGCAGTCCAAACAGAGCTCCTTCTCCTGTCATAGTATTTGCCACTTTAACCTGATGCTCTGTGGTAGATTTATGCATCATGTATATTGTTGGGGGCTGTAAGTGCATGGATAGTGTGATTATGCCGTTATGCTGTTTCCAGCAACACAGATTTTACAAGGTAAAAGCAACGAGAGATTTTAAATGACAGAAGTGATGCTTGTGCTGCTGTTTTTTGCACGGAGAGGAGACACTTTCACAGGCAGCATAGAAGCGTTGTCATTGATTTGCCCTTACTGTGAAGCTGCAGAGGTTTTAACTGCAGTGTGGTTGGTTTGTCATAATGGGAAGCAGGAGCTGGTGTATGTCACATACAGCAGCTCTGTCATGCTGGAAAAGGATTTCTGGACTCAATAAGCATAAGAACTTTGGAAACCTCCACAGTGTCGAGAGCTTGGCATGCTGTGACATCCTGAGGGATGAAGGTGAATAAAATTTGAGACTTACACCTACACTCATGAAGCAAGATCATGAAGGGAGACAGATAAGGCAAAGAGAACTACAAAATGTGGGTCTTGTTGATTTATTGACTCCTGGCAGAGATGCTGGCTTAGACACTGCAAACTGCTAGATATAATTTAGTTGGAAGTTACACACATTACACTTACATGAATCTAAAAACAGGTGAATATTCAACTTATCAGGCAATAGATTGTTTCCCCTCTGTGTTATGAAACGTTATTACCTACAGAGGGAGCTGTTGCCTTCCTTTGATTTGTATTTTTTATGCTATAATTTGGATTGCTTTGACAACAAAAACTTCATAGAAGGCTTTAGAAGAATTGCCTTTGCTCATATGCTTTGGCAGGAGTTCTTCAGTTTCATGGTTGAGTTCTTTTAACTTTTCACTGACAAAGTGTGTCCTTTAAATGATCAACAGGAGAGGTTGCCTGTAATGCAAGTCCACCACTGAATAGCTCAAAAACAGTGGCCTAGTCAAAGTCTGCACTTAAATCTGCTTGAGGTGCTGTTGCATTACCATCCAGTGCGACTGGATTAACAGTCAACAATTCTGCAAGGAAGAGTGGGCCAAAATTCCTCCACAGTGATGTGAAAGTCTTATTGCCAGTTGTCTCAAATAGCTTGATTACCAAGGGTGGCACAACCAGTTATTAGGTTTAGGGAACAATCAGACAAGTCAAATACATTTTTTATATTACACAAACAGTTAAATATGTTAACAGTTAAAGAATCTGGTAGTACATTACAGTGAATATCATGGTAAATCATTTTTCAAATCAGTTTTGTTTAAATGGATGTTTATGTATAAGGAGAGACCAACTAAGTTTTGTTTTACACTACACTGGCTTAGACCTGTTTACCTGATGTTTTCACTCTAGTCTGTCATTGTGTATTCCTTGTAGTCTACAGCAGTGAGACTACATTTTTGCATAGTGGTTAACCTGTACAATGTGTAATTTTGTCTGTTTTATTTGTATATAGTTCTGTGACTATAATAGTTGTTATGGGATTGATTAATGTAACAAGGCTCGTGAAATTTTCAGACTGCATGAGGACACTTGACACAACTATTAATAATAAGATGAGTGTTGCACACTGGTGGTTAAGTTAAATGGACTTGCCCATGGTGCATAGTCTGCTGCACACCAAACATAGACAGGATAGCTAGACAGACCTCTTTTTCTTCGCTGTATTAATACTTGCTATGTTGAAATAGGTAGGGAATAAGAAATTTCATGAATGGCATAGACTGTGCCTTTGGCTGACTCCCCTTTTTGTCTTTGGATAAGTGTAGTGTTTATATAATTTGGGAAAAACATTACAAAAAGCAGCTTCACATTATCCTTTCCATTCCATTTGCATTTAAAGTAAATGGATATTACTCTCTGTTGTCAGAGCAACCAGCGATAATAAAACCTGATTATAGATCTAGAATGTGAAATAACCTTATAATAGACTCATTTACATGCCACATAAGCCAGTGACAGAGAAAACAACTGATTTTTTGCTACATTAGATTTTGCACAAACAGTATAGAGAATTTAAAGGAAGATAAGTCTACTTCATTTGTCCCCTTAGGAAAATGTGTTTTTTCCCCGGGATGCAAATCCTTAGAAAATAATAGCATCATAACAAACAGGCAGTACAGGGTACTAGATAGAAGCGAAAATGAAAACAGCAACATAATAGAGAGACTACCAGGCAGCTAAGATAGTAAAGCAGCATAACAAAATATAGAAGCTAAAACACAGCATAACAGACATAAAGCGATTGTTGCATTGCCATGAAGGACTGAGGGTTAAGGTGCTGTTCCTGTTCATGTGGTAAATAGAGCTATATGTATGCAGTTATCAATTCAACCATCTTATTTCACAAGGTATTTTCACAGTTGGAGGCTTTCAGAATCAGACGCTGATGTGTTTGGACTAAAAATCTGCATCCACATCAAGAGTATCTCTGTCACAGGGTGAGAGTGCTGCTGTAAAACAAGGCTATGATTTATTTTTTCAGCTTTTGGTGGTTAGGTGTGTGGAGTGAAATGGCTGACTGGCCAAGTCAACTGATGAGGGACTACATTCTCCTCCAGTGCTAAAGAGTCTCAGCCGCAGCTATTCAAAAAGCCCTGTGTGATCTGGCAGAAAGGGGAAAGCCGGCTATTAATAGTGCCCCCTTGCCCTTCCCCCTCCCTCATCCATCCCTGCAGTGGCACACACTTTTTCTTTCCATGTTTATCCACACACATGTATACACACACCCACACAAACACTACCCTGAAGCCTTTAGGAGATCTGTCACTGTGCAGACTGGCCACTGTTCTCTCCTCCTCTTTCTCTTTTTTTAGCTCTGTTTCTCCCCCTTACTGTCGAACCTTCCCTCCCCCAACTTCCTCTCCAGAGTGCTAAGGTGCTCAGCTGTCTGGAGATGCCTGCTTTCATTTCTCATATTATTATGGGTTGTTACAAATTATTAAAGATTGGAAGCCAAGACCGTTACAGTAAATATGAACCAAATTTAGGGACTAAAGGGCAGTAACAGCTACAGGGAATTAAAGCATCTAATATTAAACGTCAAAAAGACATTAAAAACATTGTTATTTAAAAAAAATACTTTATAGATATATTTCAAAATGTATGTTAGCGTTGAGAGCTGCTGTCAAAGCCTCCAGTGACCCATTCTCTCAGAAGAGTGCTGCCAGCAGTGCTGAGGTATTGGTTTCTAAAAGTATTTGTGCTGTGTGGAAGGCTCAGTCTTCTAACCAAAGAATTTCAGCGATTTCTACCTGATTAATACATTTTGCAGCTTATTTACTGTAATTTGACAATGACTAGTACCTGGAGGGCAGTTTATAGCATAGCACAGTGTAGCAGATGGTAGAAGAGCAAAGCGAATTACAGAAAGGTAGAACTAGGTGGAGCAGAGTGGACTGATATAAAATCATACTACTGCCAGCTTAAGTTGCATATGGCACTTTATTCAAAATTTATTAAATCTGCAATAACTTTTTAGTTTGTCTGTTTAGATTTTTGTTTTGATTGTTGGGGCACAGCCTTTTAACAAGTAGTTGTTTATTTAAACATTACAAAAGTATTCTTTATAGTACTGTAGTACAAGCAATAATTGTACTGTAATTAGTGCTGTTTTTGGCCTGCTAAGGTTACTGTACTGATGTCATTAGGTAGTTTCCGGTACTAAAATAACACATTTGTTGTTGTCAGGTTTACTATGTGATTTTCGCTCATGAGCTCTGGTGTGGACCTGTATTGCTCATCTGCACTGGAGATAGAGATGGAAATGTTGTATTGGTTTTCCTGTGCAGTCATTCTCCTTGTTAGTGAGAGGCTAAGAATACTTACTGTCCCTTACAAAAAACAGCTGTCTGCTACTGGAAATGATGCTATGAAAACAGCAAGAGTGAACAAAAACTGTTAAGTTGTAGTCTATAAACCAAGACAGTTAGTTAAAAGATGCTAAAAGTTAAAGTGCAGTGTCAGGTGATAATTCATGGTTGATTTATCACCAAAAGGTGACAAAGTTCACATACTGAAGACATAGTCATGTGATTATTTATAATAATAGACTTTAATAAAAGCTATTGATTAAAGATGTTTATAAATCTTAAATTCTTATCATCTAAAAACATTTATCCTTGAGCCAAATGCAGCTGCTGATGCAGTCTACCAACACAGATACTGGCCTGAGCCATCTGTACTGTATGTGATGACAGATGGGCATAGAGAGGAAGAGATAATGATCCAGTTACAGCGAGTGATGAAAGGGTGACAGGTGAGCACAGCAGTCAGGGGCCAAGCCTGCAGCTCAATTAGGAAGTTTGAGAAACATGACCCATCCTGGTCACTGTAACTGTCTGACTGTCTGTCAGTCTTGATGCTGCTGCATTGCAGAGGCTGTTGAGCGTAGTCATCATCATTGGCTTATTGTTGCTGCGTTCTGCTCTGCAAGAGGGGGGGACACACACAAAGAGAAATGCACACACATTATATAAAACACAGAAATATTGACTGACACTACACACCACTGTGATTCTGTGTGCGCACACAAAGACACACAGCTCATCTGCAATATACTGTATGCACACCAAAAATCCCCTGCAGTCCATGAGACAAAACAGTGAAAGTCACCTTGTTCCTTAGTTCAATACTATAATGTTTACACCTTAATACACAGACAAACGGATAAAGGACAGACTGAGGAAATAAGTCTCAAACACAGATAAACACACATTTTTAGTATTGACTTCAAAGGTTTTTCATCTAAAGGAAAAAGGTACCCATCTTCATAGTTTTCCAATTTAAGAACAGCCATCCTCCGTAGTAACCTTGTCCTTTACTCTGTCATCAATATAATTGTTGCAGATATATGTAAACTTTCAGTTTTATCATCAGCTTGTTAGACTGTCCATTACTTTACCTTGAGTGGATCGAGCTGATGTTTAAAGCCTATGTGGGGCTTCATCCTTATTTTGTTATTCTGGGTTCTACTTGTTTCAGTTTTCATCCAGCTCGGTCTCCTAGTCTGTTGATTTTCACATTGGACAGATCTTCTTCTGATGATATATGTGGATGAGTGTATAGCAAATTATATTAACCTTTATACATTAATATGACCCTCAATCTTTCACCAGTGATAACCTTAGCCATACCTTCATCATAATTTATTTTCTGTGATCATGATTGCTGCCCAAACATAACCATACCGTATTATATGCAGATATCAAGTAGGGTAAGGTTTGATTGGGTTTGTCATATCTTGTCAACATACTATCACTAGGGCGCTTACTGAAATGAATGATGCTGCCATTCTTTTTGGGGGGATAGTGTTGCAGATATTGTACAAACAGAGAACATTGGCAGCAGTTTTGTCAACATTCATGTTCATTGACATACATTGAACATAATCCTTGACTTTGAAAAATCTGATCAAATCAGCTTTGTTTGTATAGCACTAAACAACCAAAGATGACCAAAGTGCTGAACAATTTCCAGGAGATTCACAAAATATATTAGGTAAGATCCATAAAAAAGAAAACAGAACACAAATAAAATAGACATAAATACAATTAAAAAAAAATTTTAAAAAACATTTAAGAACAACCAAAAGATTTAGAGAATAAATTAAACATTAGTTGACAGTTCTTTAACAAGATATGGCCAAAAACTCTGCAACAAGAGGACCTTGAGGATTTTTTGTCATTTGATTGTGTTGTCCTGCAGTAATGAGGTAGTAAGGTGTTATTGCCACAAGGTGCTGCCACTTAAGCTAATCTAAAGTCAATTGTATTGACTCTGTGTTTTGTCAGTGATTAGTGATTCACTGTAAAAAGGTGGACTGTGTCGTTAATTGTGAAGTTACTGTCTTTTTACATATGTTGATTGATTCTATGGTTTGCGGTTGTCGAATTGGCTCATAGTGTCTGTGGACAGGACATTGAACCAAATGTCCACAAAGCCCCAGCCACAGAGGTTGCACAAGCCAGGGCACTCTGGGTGCTGGTTCCAAACCCAGTGCAAAATAAGGCAGGGTTACATCAGGAAGGGCTTGTGGCGTAAAACATGCACCTAATCAGCTGTAGCGACACAAACCATGGGATAAGTCGAACGAAAAACAAAACAAAAACAAACAAAGAGCAAACAAGAAACAAAACAAACAAACACAAATTTAGTTACAGCAAATTGAAAAATTGAAAAACAAATGTCAAGACCAGGCACTGAACGCCTGATCTTATTCTTTCAAATCTCACTAGTAACTGTCACTGCAGGCTTGGGCTGCATGAAGCCCGTTGACAGAATGTCAATAAGGCAGCAATAGAAAATGAGCAAGACTGTGTGTCTGTGTGAGTGTGTGAGATAGTGCCACAGAGGGAGAGAGAAAGCCAAAGAGACAGACAGCGAGAGGCTGACTTGGATAAGTGCATGGGATATGAGTCATGGTAGCACCTTGAATCACAAGACTGATATGACAAAGGTGCTGTTATTTTTTCTCTTAGCCACCAGAGAGCTGTCTGCTCTCTGGTGGTGACTTCCTGATGCAGGAAAGAAGACACCAGCATTTCCTAAAATATTTAGTGTATATTGGGTCAAATGAGGTGATACAGGAGGCACACAGATGTTTTCAGTGCAGAAAACATAATGCAAATGTTAGTTCTTTAGAAGTTCTTCTCTGATTTTTTGTCTTATATGTAATTATGATAACAGAATTTAACAATTAACAATTTAGAGGATCTTATTGACTTTTTGAGGGTTGAACGAGAAGACTGGATAATTTCAGAAACAGGTTAAAAATCGGCTTGCGGCACCTCTCACCTCACCACTCTTTAATTCTTTAATTTAACATCAGATAGTATTATAATGCAGTAAAATGTGCAAAAAGTGAAGAGGTCTGAATACTTTCCACAGTGACTGTATATCACGTTTTTAATCCATACACAAGGGTACAAAAATTGAGCTATATCTTTGTAAGTGCAAAGTGAATTATTTTGTAATTTTCTTTTTCATTTCAAATACTTTTCCAGTAAGCAGTTTTTCTACTTCTTGTACTGTAAGGCTTTTAATTAATGGCATGCACATGGAACAAACCATTTTCTTAGTAAAGGATTTTTGCATGTTTTGTTTTTCTTATGTTGAGCATTTAAGAAAGAAAGAATAAAGAAAGAAAATAAAGGCTCTTATAATCTTGTCCTCTAATCTCTGGTAGTATACAACTACAGTACGTCCAGATGATTATACTGTGCTTTATTTCAGTTTTGTGCTTTATTCAAAATATTTCAGTAGTCTGATCATGAGCCAAATGAGCCAATTTGTTGTGCCTTCAGATCTAATGAGTCTAGAATTTAGGGATGAATTAATATCAGTGAGTTTCGTGATGAATTATAATTTATTATCATGCCATTCTCTTTTGCTTCTTATTATCTCTTCCATTCCCCTGCCATTGTGCTCATCTGTTTTGAAAACTATTTCCTTCGTGTTTTTGTTCTCCTTCCAGGTCTGATTGTGTACCTGGGGATGATGGTCGGGGCCTTTGTATGGGGTGGCCTGGCTGACCGGATTGGCCGACGGCAGACTCTCCTCATCTCCCTCTCCATCAACAGTGTGTTTGCCTTCTTCTCGTCCTTCGTCCAGGGCTACAGCTCCTTCCTCTTTTGCCGCCTGGCCTCTGGAGTGGGGTAAGAAGAGAAATGAATCACACAGGCACCAGAGCAGCCGGAGCTTGAAATGAGAGAGTCACGACCCCAGTGGTACTTAATTTGATGTGACAAGCAGAAAGAACAGATAAACAGTGCTTATAATACTGATAAATAGGAAATAAACATGCCACCTGCTAACACCTGGATGTCAGTGATGTTTTCTCCATTTCAAGAGATATTCTGAAATTAGGTCTTTCAGCATGTATTTCAGTGTCAGTGTTTGCTTCTAGCAGTGTAATTAAACATAGGGCAGTAATATCATACTTATCATTTCAGGATGAATGAACTGTTTTTGATTGAAGTCACAGCTATTACCACATTCTCTAATTTAACTTAATCATCTGCAGCTCCCTTCTATTCTTAAGGCAATCTATTTTTGCCAGTATGTTAATGCATGAATGGCAAAATGTCAACAAAAATGCACAGCATTTTCCAGGTTTTAGACATTTCAGACATGGCTTATGTTCCTATTAAATGAACATCTGCTAGTTTCAAGTGTCCCAAATTAATGTAGCTTAAAACTATATTTAGGTTATATTCAAAATTTAGCTCATTACTTTTTAGGTATTTTTTAATCTGCATGGTCATAGAGAGGGCGGGATTTGTTGGTTTTTTGGTTGATCCACCACTTTGGTAAATATAATGAACTAATTACTACCTATATAGTGCCCCCAGCAGGACACTGGATATGTTTTCACTTGTTCTGTAAAATTGTTTGACATTCAGCCAACTTGAACAATTTTTTAACAGGCATTCACTGTTTATATATGATGTATTGCAAACATCAAATTTTTTTTTATCTAGCACCACAAACAAGTTGAGATTTTTAGTGAAATTTCTTGATAATTAAAATACCATGTATGTTAGTGTAGTTGTGTCTCCTACACAATACTAAACTGTTGACAGTTACACCATATTCAGCTATTTTGTGCTATTTATCTCATTAACTTAACATGGTAAACATACTAAATATTAAATATCAAATATTTGCAAATTAGCTTTTCATGATGACATACTAGCCAACCAAGGCTAGCAAACTGGTATTTAGTTCCAAACGCTGTTGTATCTTGGTAACGTGTTACAAAGTTCCTAGCTAGTGCCAGTTTGACTGTTGCTACTCCTGTTACTTCTTCATTCTTACATGCTTTGTACTTGTAACACAGTATTTCTACATCTGTTGTTTGTTGCTTTATATACTTGAGTAAACAATCTCTGTACTTCACACACCACTGAATGCTACTGTCTGAATTTTAGCTGCTGTCACCAGAAAAGATTTGACTATTCTTTTTACCCTGCCACATTTAAAAATAATCTGTAGATGTTCCAGTGGAATCATGATCCCTGGTAAAATGTGCATATATAGCTTATTCAGTGCTGTTATTGCTTCTAATTTCAGTGTGATGAACTTGAACCTTTATTCCATATGCATTTTTATTAACTATCAGTGCACTATCAGTGAGCTGTGAGTGTAAATGTCTTTCATCAGAACAGAAATTGCTGTGATGGAAGGTAGAGCTTAGTTGGGCCATAACAGATGTCTTTTAACTTAGCTTCATTCCTACTCAACTACAATGCTATGCTTTTCTTTATTCCACAGTATTGGTGGCTCCATTCCCATTGTGTTTTCCTATTACTCTGAGTTCTTGGCTCAGGAGAAGCGAGGAGAGCATCTGAGCTGGCTCTGCATGTTCTGGATGATTGGTGGTATCTATGCCTCTGCCATGGCCTGGGCCATCATCCCACACTATGGTGAGAAAAATACAGTTGGTTTGTTGGAAAATCATATTTAAAACAATGTGTCAGGCATTTAATTCATGTAAGCTGAATGGCTGAAGAAGCTGCACTTTTATCTGTTTCCTTTAACACCTCAAAATGTGGAGCTGCTGTAAGATGTTGTGTCACTGTGCAACTTTCGAAAACATGACCCCGGGATTTCCAGTTTCAGTGGGTTGAAAAGTATAATAAATGCAATGTTAATTCTTCATTTTAGCAATCAGCAGCAGTGACCTTAACAAGGTTAAGCAGTTTCAACTTTGTATAAGCAAATTGATCTTGCTATGACTAAGTAAAGACAGTTTGAATGTTTTCTGCAGCTGCACAAATGCATAATTTAAGGGTGATATAAAGGTTGTGCGTGGGTTTACACACATTACACCTGCACAACAAGAAAATCAGTCATGTACAGTAATGAGCTTCTCTACATGTATGGTCCCACCCACATAATCTTCATCATTCAGTGCCTATGGTCTAAAGAATGTTAATTTACTGCTGGTGTTTTAGGTTTACGGCCTGCGTTGCCACATCGCTATTGTAAAGCATTTACATACAACACATACACACACAACACTTTACAAATCATTTGTGTTAGAGCTTTTAGCCACTTCTTATGCCCTTTATCAGTAGATGGAGCTGGCTCCATTTTCACAAAAAAAGATTGCAATTATAAATAATATAAATGCATAAAATAAATGCATTAAATACATTACTAAACTAATTACTGAGCAGATTACATAGTCTTTACCCTGTTTGTTTAAAATAAAATTATGAGACTTCCCACAGTGATGGAAACCAAGACAACTGTGACTAAGCAAAGCAGGATCTTGGATGCACTTTAGTGATATTTTCACACATTAGATCACACAACCAAGACAAACTAAAACTGAAAAAAGTCTCATTGCTTTCATCATGTTCTGTCTCTTTCATTAACTTCCTTATTGTGTCAAGCATCTACCCAGATTTTACATTCATACTCTAGTAGTTTAGCTTCAAGTCAACCTTACAGGTACACATTCTGTACAAGTATGTACAGAATGAAAAGTTTATATTTTTCCATATGCTACCTATGTTAGCTGTTGCGGAGAAAAGCAGAAAGTGTTAAAGATAAGCAGTTGGTAAAGGCAGAATGGGGCAAGGATGACATTGCAATGAAGTTTTAGTTGTAGCAGTTTACAGATAAACATCCAGAGTAAATGTGAATAAAGAAAGCTTCATTTTGCTTGTGTTTTCTCTAACACCTCCTCTTGCTCTACTAGGCTGGAGTTTCCAGATGGGCTCAGCCTACCAGTTCCACAGCTGGCGTGTATTTGTGTTGGTGTGTGCCTTCCCCTCTGTGGCAGCTATCTCTGCCCTCACCACCATGCCTGAGAGCCCCCGCTTCTACCTGGAGGTTAGCCTGTCAACGCTCACCACACTCAGACCTTGTGGAGATATTATTTAAATACAGTTTGTATTTCTTCAGTGCATAAACAGAAAGTGTTGGTACATTGCAAAGTGGAAAGCACTGTGCTGCAGAAAAAAATATGCTTTTTACATACTTTAGAATACTTTAAATAAATTAATATGTAGCAAGTTGCTGTTCTGTGTATTTTGAATATTGCCACACCAAAAAGTA
>OMLM01010876.1:9270-21758 GCA_900302695.1 Helostoma temminkii
CACACACACACACACACACACACACACACACACACACACACACACACACACACACACACAAAAGGGTATTATCAAAAATCCGATTTGAGCATTAAAACCTGCAGTATGAACATAGTGTAACAGGTGGTCAGCCACACCTAGGAAGTACGAACAACACTATCAATTTCCTGGCGGGATAATTCAGGAAATAAATACCTTGCCGCCACACGTAGATCATCCTCTTTATGCTGCTTTTTGTTCTTGGTATGTTACTGATGTTTTGTTGGTTTCAATTGAAATTTCTTTTTCTGTGTTGTTTCTGGGATAATGTTACTTCTGAGCAGGCTGACAGGTTTGTTTACACCTAGGGGGTCAGCATGTAACAAGCTAAAATATGTTTTTTATCTTAGGTAAGTGTTTCAGCTTCAAGTTGATTAAAACCAGGTGAAACGGGACAGTGCTTCTGGGGATAGAGATAATCATTGCTGCTTTATTTCAGTTCGTTTTTGGTTTTACTATATTTCTGGAAATTGTCTTAAGCTCTTTTTGTGGGTTTTGGTTATTAAATAGTTTTTTAAATGTGCTTTACCCATACTGGTGACTCCTATCTCTTGGAGGAGGAGGAGGAGGAGGATGATGATGATACATAAATATTCACTTTTTTTTCTTAGGCATTTTCCTTGTTTTGTAATTGTCTAAAAAGCAGAGTATTTCTACAGTGCTTGTTCCTGTTGCTTGCTGCATACATTCACTGCATGTACCTTTTTGTTTAATACGTTTTTAAGTCTTTTTTTCTTTATTTTACTTTGTTTTAACTTTCATATTTCACACTGAGTAAGTTAGTGACCATTTAGACTGTTAGCAGCCATGTTAGACCCTCCAGCCCAAGATAAGTTTCATTTAAGACTTGTTTTATATGCGTCATTGGTATTTTACATAAATTTATACCATTTATATTGATTTAACATAGGGTTTTCTTATTTTAATCAGAAATATATTAAAATTAAATTTTTTATTTTACTTGGATATGTCCCACATGTCTTTGTAAAATTGTGGACTTGTCTTTGTTGGGCACCCTTTTGTGTAGTTCTGTTCTAGTAGTACAAGGTTTTAATTACTAAGAATATCCTTTGTGTGAGTCCCAAGGTGATGTCCACCATGTCTACAGTGAAGCATGGCAGTGGCTTCACATTTTGCTCTAGAACCCTGCAGCATGTCGAAGGTAAAATGGACTCATTCAAGTATCAGGACATCCTGGGAGAAAACATACTATGTGGGAGGAAGCTAAAGCCTGTGTGTCATTGTTCCTTTCATTGGTCTTAAGCATACCTCAAAGTCCACTAAGACCTGGTTGCGGAAAATAAGTGGTGGAGGATTCTAGAGTGGCTTACCTAAACCCAAAATCTCTGATGCAATAAGAAGGCAGTTGCAGCATGCAAACCCAAGAAGAGTACTTTAAGTACTGAAGAGCCTTGTCATGAAGAGGCTGAATAATTATGATACTGTAGAAATCATTAAAATTGCATTTTGTGTTCAGTCTGTAGGAACCACTTTTTTAATTAATTCTTGTTTGATTCATTGCCAACAGCTGTATGTTTTGCCAGTACACCTAATTTGCAATGTGTTTGATTTTAGTGCCATTGCATGTGTGCATGGTTGAAATTCCAAAATGTTAACTGTCAAGGATTTTAACTTTATTG
The DNA here is from genome assembly GCA_900302695.1 of Helostoma temminkii. Lineage (NCBI taxonomy): Eukaryota > Metazoa > Chordata > Actinopteri > Anabantiformes > Helostomatidae > Helostoma > Helostoma temminkii. The sequence continues at coordinate 10,950 of OMLM01010876.1, forward strand.
GTAGTCAAATCAATGAACCAATCCTGGCATAATGAAGTGTGTGAACACACTATTATAAAAAGCAGAGGAGGTATCATGTAGTAGCACCCCACCTGATTTAGCCAAGTGCTGATGTGAAGTCCTGCAGCGCTTTCATTTTCAAGCAATGATTCACTGATTTACCACAATAAAACAGCTGTTTATGATGTACTCCTAAAAATATCATACCCGCATTAGAGTACTCCACAATATCACTAAAACCCTGATTCATTAAATTTAATGCTACTAATAAATTTAGCACATTTCATGCAAAGTGCAATACCATTTGCTTCATAACAAAATAAATACAAAAAGCAAAAATAATGACTGAATAAATAATTTGATCCCCTTGTAAAGTGTTCGGACAGAAGCAGTAAATGGTGGTGGTGCTGTGGGGTTTTGGTGTCTTGAGATGTCCAAGGATATGTCAAAATGTGGCCAGGAGGAACCAGGCGTCAAACCACTAACCCCAGGGTTCATAGACAACTGAGGTACATGTTACACCAAAACATTAATGTTACTAAATACAGGATAAATGTTTTGGTATATACTTGATAAGAGCTTTAGCAGTAAATAACAGCTAATACTGTGAGGATTTTTCTTTTGAAAGTTGTGACACATACTATTAAAGAGTGTTCTAGTGTTGAAGCATATGAACTGAATGCAGCTTTTCTGCAGAGTTTAGTCCTGGACCTAAGAAAAGTTAATGTCAGGGAGTATACAGAGCGCAGGGATCTGTTATGAACAACTGTGAGGACCTTGACTGGAGCGATATCATGAAGTGGTTTAAAAATGAGCGACCTTTAAATCAATTCTTAAACTAACCAACATGTGGACATTATAATATGGGGAAAATATGTTCACTTGGTTGAATTTTGGCTACAGTTTTTTGATAGTTTTCTTAGGCAGGTCTGTAAAAAGGGAAGTGTAGTGATCAAGCCACCTCTTAGTGAAAACATGAATAAAGTTTTCACAGTTGTCCTGTGAGAAATTATTAGATCCTGTTAATGTTCTTTAAATGTTAAAATATGTGCTTCTAAATTATAACCAAATAAAACACCTAGGTTCTTGGTCATGGATATAAAGAGTGTGTTGTTGAGATGTGAGACTAGATTCTTTATTTTGGTGTGTTCTCCAATAATCAAAATGTGTAAATCAAAATCTATCATTAGTTAATTGTGACAGAATTAATACATAATTAACACAAAGATGAACAAACTTGCTTGCTTTCTGTACAGACTAAATAAATGATGCCAAGTGTATACGTAAATGTCTAGTTTGTTTGTACGGACTACTTTATTGTTGCATCTGTTAGTTGCCTGTTAGCAAGCCTTGGCCACAGACTTTGTGCAGATTCAGCATGTAGAAAACCAATCAGCTGTGGTGACATCAGGAACTAGCTTTCACTTTCATCACACAAATGAACCAGAGATTAAATGCATGCAAGCTCATTAACTCTGCACCAATCAGTTAGGACTAAAGATGCCTTTCAGGTAAGAGGTAAATGTCCAGACACATTTTGGTGGAGATCTGTATTACAAAATGTTATTTGTCTAATTATATTTTGTCTCATTTTAGGTTAATGTCCCCTCTCTTAGCTTTCTCTTAATTACCAGCCAGAGGTTCATATGAAAGCAGGTCACTGCACTATTTGTCACCTGGACAGGTGGTATTTGAAGAGAAAGCTCCAGGCCATAGAGGATAAAACCAAGGGAACCTGCCTGTTCATTCACCAGGTGAAGGCTCTAGAATTCCTGCTTTGTGATGAACTACACATTCCCTTCTTCATTCCCCTGCAGCCATAGTCAAGAGTAAATTGTTTAAGGATAAATCTAAGCAAACACACTCTTGGTTTTGGGCCTATTTCAGACAGCAAAGCTTAAGCGGATTTGTCTTTTGTCACCTGTCAGCACACAATTGCAGAAAAAACACCAAATTCACTCATACAATATTGTGTTTATGAACTAACTCCATAAAGAAAAAACACTACACTCTTCTCTCATCTCCCCCATATCCCCATATTTCCATACATCTCAAAATCCATTTAAATCAGCTACCAGTAAGTAAAGGAACGGTGAAAGCATTCAATTACAAAAAAGCACATAAGACAGACATCACATGTCATCATTCAGTCCTGTTCCACACGTCTCTGCAGCTGGACAACAACAGTTGTTTAGCTTACTTTTCACTTCCAGTGTATATAACTATTGTTTTTTTTTCATACAATATATTTCTAGTGCAACAACCACAAATATTAATTTGACATTACTGAAATAATTTAAAGGTTTTAAAAGGCATTGTACAGATACTAGTAGCACAACTGGATGCTAAGGCTGCTCCAAAGACAGTGAGACTAATTAGTGAGTCTGACAAATGGTAAAATGATGGCTGACATATTTCTAAAGTACCTAACCTCCGCCTGTTCCCTCATAAAAACATGCTCACACCTGTTGATTGTTGATGCATGCTACGCCTACTTCTACTGATTTCTTTTATTTAGTGACTTTAGTGACGTAGTGACTGCATCTCCAGATTTAATGCAGTTAATGTGAAGTGGCTTTCTTATGTCTCTCAACTGACATCTTCCACTGGCACAGGTATGAAACAGTATTGTGTAACAAAGTCATGATTTGTTGGGGTGGTGGATTTGCTGGGCATGCACATTTATTTTTAGGAATTCCCTGTTTCATATCCACAGTCAAATTCTTGTAATAGTAGTACCATATGGGAGTCGACCAAAAAACTGCTGGGGATAGAGTGACTGTCTGGCTTGAAGGCAGTTCATTCAACACCAGCCTGAGAAGTCAGGCAGGTCTGGGAATTTAAACTAAATGCTCATAAAGTTGTGTTTCAATCTTTTAGGCTTTTCAATGTTTTAGCTTGGTTATGATTAAAATACAGGAATGCCACTAGAATTTTTGAAGAAGAAACTTTTAAAGTGGGAAACTGTGTGCAAAGTGCTAATGGAAGCAGTGTAACCCGCAAGTCATCTTGTCTCTAACCAACACAAGCTACAAAGCAGTACCAGGAAAACATATATTCTAGTGCTGGAATGTGTTTTTATTAGTGCAGCATGGTTATGGTTTTAGCTTGGCTGGTTCAAAAGATCCAGACTTCTGCACAACACATCTGCCTTGCACAGATTTCTGTAGCCCTCTGTCTCTCTGCAAGCCTGCCTTGCTGTTAAAACCAACTTCTATCTCCTCTCTCGCTAAAAGTACAACACAGAAAATGTGCTGTCAAGTTTTGAAAGAAGGGAATAAAACATGCATGATTGACAAAATATGATGCTTTACATTACTGCCACCAGGCATCATTTCAGCTACATGCAGTACATAGTAATGGTTCTGCAGTGCACTCACAACATTAGGAAATACCACTGAAGGGTAAGAATTTGCATGTTATTCCATCCTTTTACAAAAGTCTTGTACAAAGAACAATAACTTCATGAGGACTTGAAGCACCAAACACAAGTAATTTGGTGTGTTTACAATACCCGCGCAACAATCGTCGTATTAAGGTCGTATTGTAAGACCACTAAACACGCTAGACTAAAACAAAGAGTTTTTATCAGTGTGACATAGTTTTCTTGAATAAAATGAATAGTTAGAATGATACAGTAAATATAGAATTGCTGAAATTATACCACTTTTATACCACCACTGTGCTTAGAAGATTGTGCAGGTGTTGTTATGGCAACAATAAATAACACACTAGTATAAGGTGGGAACAGTGCGGAATTGCTCTGGAGAGAATAGGAGTGTAATTCATGTTGATGTAAATTACAGAGCCTTGGCCTCAGAGAGTCTGGTGGGGTGACAGCTTTTGGCAAGAACATTATAGAATCAAGGAGTGTCTGATGACTGACTCTATTAAACTCTATATCTATGAACATGTACATTATACAATGTACATTATATAGAATAGATCTTTCATTGAAAAAGTAATTATTTGATTAGATTAGCTAAGGGCCAAAAATACAGTGTGTGCCTGTGGCTTCAGGCCGGGAAGTACAACATGTCTTCTTGCATTCTTTCTAATTTTCAGATGCTAATTGATAACAGGTTAAAGGAAGTGGTATGATTCTGACTCATATTTAAGTGGCATGGGGACATACCGTGTTTTGGGATTTGTGTAAACTTTAAGGCTACAGACATGGTCACCAGATTTTTGGCACATATTTCAATATGCGTGACTAATCTGTCTGCTATTCTGCTATAACGTCTGTGACCTATGTGGCACTTTTTTTTCAGAAAAACATCACAGTATGTACCAACAGCTTTCTTTTCTGAAACATACCCTGGTCAACATTATATATAAATCAATGTGTTCTTTTAAGCTACACTAAAACCGCATGTAAGGGAGGTGCTGAGGACTCATTTCTCTCAGCTCTGATGCTCAGCCTGGCTCCTTACACATCACCAGTAGTGTAAATGGCTGTTTTTTCAACAATAAGGTAAATGCACATAAGGTGAATCTCAGCCATATTACTCTCGCTGTTGCTGTTTACTCTTTCCAAGTCTTTCCCACGATATTCAGTTAAAAAAATATCCTCCTGTGTCCAGACAGTCCACATGCAGAAGATTAACACATCAGTGACTCAGAGGTTTTTAGTGTTTTTTTATTGTCTATCCTGTGTTTCAAAGGAATGAAAGTTGTAAATAAAACAAGCTGCTTTCAATCACGTGATCCCAAGTTTCCTGTCCAACCTGGAAAAGTAAAGTAATTATTAGGATGATGCTGCAGCTCCACATGGTTACTTGGATTGCTTGCAAGTAGGAGCAGGGACCACAAAGCTGTGTAAACGGACAGAAAGGGAAAACTTAAAACTCCCCTTCAGGCATCCGAACAAGTCTGGACTTTTGCTTGTGCTGAGCCTACGCTTAGCAAGGAAGCCTCGGGAATCAGAAATAGCTTATGCAGTCCTGACAATCTCCTGCAGGGATGCGCCGACACGAGTTCACTTCTTGAGCTGTCGTGGATGTGTACCGTGGAGTTGCCTTTTGCTTCGTGAAGCTGTGACGTTAGACAAAGGAGACCGAACACTGCTGTGCGGCCAGTTACAGCGCGGGCATCTAGGATATGCCATAGGTGGAAAGGTGTGGAGCAGCGGGCTGTGGCCAGGTGTACGGAGCAGAGATCCGCAGGTAAGATGAAGCAGTGGCGGGTAATGTGCGCTGGCATCTGTGAAGACAGGTTTTCTTTAAATGCTGTAAAACCAGGATCAGGAAACAACTTAAAGTTGTGCGATAACACACGTAGAGGTGAAAATGTCGTATTGATTTTCTGTGCATGCTGGTAGGTAGTCTCTTATGTGTACACAGTAGCTGCTTGGATCGTAGCCAGTAATAAACAACTTCTTATTTCTAGGCAGCAAACTACTTTTTTAGTTCTGCACAAGACAGAGCGCAACACTAAACGTGATGTTTTATGAGATTTGATTGTGCTAAAATTTACAGTAGTGCACATTATCATAATAAATCACTGACTCCTCAGTGATTATCCTACAGTAGTACACCACTGTAAGGCTCTCTCAAATAGAAGAACCCTCTGTACTTACTCATTTTCTACTAAAAAAACATTCTGCCTGCAGGAGAACAGGGGAGTAACTGGGTTTACCTCAGTTGAACTCATTTAGTGAGAAGACATTATCAGCCCTGCTACCAACCATGAAGATGCACACAGAAAGGCGCTTTGCCTCTGTGTCTACATCTATTCCAACAGGCTGTACTTCTGAGAACATCCGTGTCTTTATTGTGGTTTGCTTCATCCAACAATAAAAAATCCCCAGATGACATATCTGGATTTTTTTTAGAACAACAGCTCTAAACCTTTAGCAAAAGTGATTAGACTCTTCCTGTCTGCCTGACTTTCACCATCCTACTTTCTGTCATCTTTTTATTCATTGCACTGTCGCAGCACTGCTTGCTATTTAGCATGCAACTGGAAGCAAATGGCTTTGGACTGATCCCAAGTGACTCATCTATGGATGACTGCAGACTGGTTACTGTTATTTGAAGGAACATATTGTGTTCTGTTAACTTTGTAGTTACTTTTAGATCTCCACCAAGAAGATTATATTTGTTTCCTCTGCTTAGGCAGTTCCCATCATGGCTTTAATGAGCAGAATCATTAACATAGTTACTGGGAATCTATTCTAATTAAAAACAGTAACAATTGTTCCAGGTTCTCTGGAAGCTAAGATCTATTAAGATTCACCTAGAGTTACTTTCTCCTTCAATTAAAACAACTGTATCAACAATTGGCTATTTAGTGTAGAAATGCTCTAACCAGGACTTCTGAGTCATTATCTGTATCTAGATTGTATTGTACTGGCGATTAGCTCTTTATACCTTGTCTCTGTTCATTCATGTCTTTGAATAAAAAGGATAAATAAGTGATGAATGCAGTTAATTTCCAGATTTAGCCCATCTGGCATTTGTTTATAATTATATGAAATACTTTAACAGGATAAGAGCAATGTTTCCTTTTGAGACTTCTTCCAACAAAGGGTCATGTAAGTTTCAAAAGCTGATGTTTTCAGTTGTTTTGTTTGGTTTGGATGAAGAAACTGAATGGTAATACATTACTGGCGGATGTGAGTGGTACTGTAGATGACCTCAGGCTTGAGATCAAGAGTGATGGGATTGTTTTTGAGTCTCAGTCTCAGAGTTGGGCTCTTCTCTTTTTGCTACTAGCAGATTGTGGCTACAAAGTACATAAAGCCTTTGTGTGTGTGAGCCAGTTTGCAGGAGACCTTGGTAATGTGCTGTGACATCCTGCTCTTCTGTGACCCCCTCCAGTTTCTTGTTCATTTGTGTCACTCTGTGACCCCGGACTGATGTTATGCTGAGGGATCCTGGCTCTTACACAACACCACTGCACTCTGTCACATTGCAGTAGCTGTGGTCCGCAACCCCCTTGGGAGAATGGCATCTGTACTAAATCACACGTTGGTGATCCTGCCTGAGCTGAGCTTTCAGAAATCACAGCCCAGCCTCTGCACAGCTCCCACCAGAAGCTCTGTGATGAGAACTATTATTCTTTGCTTCCCCAAAAGGATTTTTTACCCTATGTGTTTGAATTAATTTCCAGCTAGCCGATAATGGGGTGTGGTCCTGTCCATAAGCCTGTTACTTCATGCTCTTTAAATTCCAGGTTCAGAGTAGGCCACTTTAGAAATATATGCAATATAAATTTCATGAATATATTTACAAAGATTGTAATAAACATGTTTTTAGGTGGCACGTGGTGTAGCTATGGAGTTATTTCAGTAATTATATGAATATATAGTATATAGCAGCATTGTATGTACAAAAGTTTAAGGCCTAAAAACACAGTAAGATGTTTTTGGTGTATTGTGGGAATGACAGGAAGAGGAAACAAATGAGAGCAATCTGTGCAATACTTTGAATATTGATACTGGGACATATTAAATGTTATGTGCGTGCTGCATATTTGGGACAACTTTTGGGATTGTGGGTTCTGCAGCAATTATGAGTTTGTAGCTTTAGGTAATGTTAAACATTTTCTTTCTTGAACAAAAAAGGGGGCAAGGGCAATTAATTCCAGTATCTATTTTAAATTGTGCAAGTTATTTGTTATTTGCACAGTTGGTTTTTTAAACTTCCTTTGCATACAATATAAAGTAGTTAAGCCTTATAGACAACAAAACCTCCACAAACTGTTTGCACTGCAATTATTTAATGAAATAAACAAACCAGGTACACACATAATTAATTATTAGGCTGTTTTGTTTTCCTCTGTTAAACTAAACTAATAAAGTCATAGCTGTAGCCTTACATTTACTGTGCCTCTGCTCAGCATAAACATGAAAAAAAAATAAAAATTTTTTAGCACTTTGCCTTCATTGGAAAGCTTACAGTATAGAGTCAGTCAGGAAAGAGGAAAGAGAGGGGTATGGTTCACAGCAAAGTTCTACAGTCTTCTGCAACCAAACCCTGAACATTGAGGTTATGTGTTATGTGCTTCTTAGAAAAAGACAACAGATTGCTTGTTTGTGGAATAGTAGTTGGTACATTTTGGCACAGAAAGTACTAAACAAGTAAATGTCTTTCATGTGGAAAAGTTCTGATGCTAATTTGGTTTTGGTCAGCATTTAAAAAAAGTGAAAATTAAAATGACCAAGTCCAGATAAAGTTATTTGGTGTTCCCATACGGGCTGAAAAAATCACCTCTTTATACAGTTATCCTGCTGATCTCACATTTGGTTCCATCAAATGTTGTGGCTTCTCTCTCCTGCCATTGCTTACTTTACCCATGGCTCTACAGAGGAGATCTGAGGTTTCCGTCTTTGACTCAACATCTGTCAGGTATTTGCAGGGCCCGCAGGGTCATGCATCACCTCTGCAGAAAAATCTGGATGTGAAATGTTGCAACTTCAAAATTGATTTCTTTTGCTTGATGAGTCTAAGAGCGATGGTTTTCTTCCTTACTTGTCAGATAAGGTTGGTGACACTGATGTATGTAAAAAAACAAAGAACAAAGAAATAAACTGGTGTATGAAATTAAGATACAATGAAAAGGCTACATTCCTATTGACTCACAAGAACAGATAAAATCTTTTCATTTTTTCTGGTACTGTCCATTAAATTCTGGCATCATTCTAGACATATACAGTAATTTTACACTAATTACAATAATTTTAGTTTATTTTAATTTAGTGTAAATCAAATCAAATCCATATGATGGAGGGTAATGGATCATAATTGTACCTGCTGTCAAAATCAGTTTTATCCAGGTTAGGACCATCTTTTAAGTGTGTCTTCAGCATACAAGAGTTTGCCATTGCCATTCTTGCAGTGTCTTTTGCAGTCATGTCTGATCAACAAGCACAGTGGCCATTTCCTGCCCTTCTCTTTGGTTTGCCTAGTTCTCCCAATTTGATGGCATTTTCTGGTTTTGCCAAAGTGAGCAGTAAGTAATTGTTTCTTGTATGACCTTATCAGTCTCTCACATTGTTGTAGAGGAATTTTGGGCCATTCTTCTTTACATTTTTTCTATTTATTGAAGGTTTTAATGATTGGATTATAAACATCTCTCTTAGGGTCCTGCCACACAATTTCTATTGGGTTGAGGGTTATTTTATTTTTCCACCATTCTAATGCAGATCTAGTGATGTTTCCAATCATTGTCCTGTTGCATGACCCCATTTCAACCAAGCTTTAGCTCTAGGACAGATGGCCTCACATTTGCCTCTAGAATAATTTAGTAGAGAGATAAGTCAACTCAATGACTTAAAGGTGCCCAGGTCCTGTGGCTGCAAACAAGCCCGAATCATCACCCCTCCACCGACTGTGGATTTGAGGTATTTTTGCTGAAATGCTGTTAGTGTTAATATGGCACTGGACATTAAGGCCAAGCAACTCCACTTTGGTCTTATCTGTTCATTGTTCCACATGCAGTTTTGCAAAGCTCATGCTTTCAGTAGAGGCTTTCTCCAGACAACATTTCCAAACCAACTGGTTTTCTAATTGTGCTGATAGACTTTAACATTTAACATGGTCTGTAGTGTCTGAGATGTAGCTCTCGGGTGTTTTTGTATTTCTTTGAGGATTGCATGGTCTGACCTTGGCATGAATGTACTGGGATGTCCCTTTGACCATCGGAAACTGTCTTGAATGCTTTCCACTTGTGAATAATATTTATGAGTGTAGGATGTTGTTTTTATAACTTTCAAGATTGATATGTAGCACCAATTGCTTCTCTAAGACCATCATTTCTCGCTTGTCATTGTGCTAACACACACCTGAATGCTCCAGACCAGAAAACTGTCAAAACTTCTTTTATAGAGGTCTGCACACCTGCTGATGATAAACCAATCAAGGGCTGATGATTAGCAGCACCCGGACACAACAAGATGATTTTTATTATGTAATTGACGGAAATTTAAATTGAAGCAATGAGATGTTAGCTAGAAGATGTGCATACATACTCTAGGTCGTGGTTTCAATGTTTACTATTGACACGGTGCTTTCATGATAATAGTTCATATTTATGATAATATTTTCCTAGGTTTCAGTGTTATTTGTTTCTCAGAAATACTAGGGGAGACAGCTAGATCATGAATTAACTTGCACTGAAGTGGTGGCCATTTTGAGGGAATAACGTTTAACAGCACCAGTAGATATCTGTAACTATTAAATAAACAGAGTGCAGGGTGATGTGGTTAGCTGTGCTGTGCAGTGGTCAGTGAGCAGCAGTCGGGATACATGTATGGACAAGTTAATAGACCAGCAGAAGGAATCATTTAGTCAGGATGCTCCTCTAGTGCTAAATTTCAGTAACATAAAGCTGTAAAATGCAAAGAGAATACCTAAAGCAGACTTGTGAATCGTTGGTGGTATAATAAATGTTGAAACAGACATTTGAAACAGACAGACATGTTCAAAGGATAAGACATAATAAGGCAAACAGATATTAAAGAAGTGCCAGAACAGGTACAGGCAGAAACAATGTCTAAAACTCTCAAGGCAACGTACACAATCTGACAAATAACAGGGCCAAGCTTCCTTTGACATAATATGAGGTGTAAATGACTAATGGGATGAAATTCAACAGGATGTGAGCAGATCAGACAACCAAAGAAATAGGAAATTCAATGATATGCTTAGTAATTACGCAGTGTGATACGGATTTCATCTAATACAGAGACTCACAGGAGACATAAAAGTCTGTTTTGTAGTGATTTTAATGTTTTCTTGGACCTAGGTTGAGAAGATGTGGAGCTGCATTTGTATTTTAACGGTTCTGCTCTTCTTCGTGAAACAG
>OMLM01010877.1:0-23022 GCA_900302695.1 Helostoma temminkii
GCAGTGGCAGAAACCTCTTTTGTGGCACAGTAATATTGTACAAAGACATGTCTTTTAATCCTTTTCTACTAATATGCTTAATCAGTTTATATAAACAATGCTTAGTTTTGTAATTACTGAATAATAAGTCCATAAGTTAGTGTGGGTGAAGCATATCTATATATTTTTTATTTTTCTATGTCTACTTTTATTACTTGCTGAAAAAACAAGCAAACAAATAAACAAAAAATTTGTGTTTGAGAAACTCCTCAGCTCGGCTGTTTTCCCATGTGTACTTTGCCAGTAGAGGCAACTGACCCAGAGTGACATGTACGTGTGTGTGTTTTTAACCATTACTAATTCATTTCCCTCCAACAAGCTTACGACATGGGTCAGGTGGTGTGTTTATATGTGCGTGAAAGCAAAAAATAGCAGCATACCCATTGGGCTTGTACTTAAAATGTGTGTCATCTGCTTAATACACACATTTCATGCAATCCAGACCTACTGTAAACACACACTTAAACACTGCCAGGCTTTACTCGATTGGCAAGCTGTGCCTCTAGCAGATTAATAGGTCTGTTTTTATATTTATAACTTGTTCTGATGAATACTAGCTGTGAATTTGTGTGCACGATCATGAGACAATGGTGAGTGCATGTCTAACGTGCAGTGTGTCTAATGTTTCCTCTGAAGGGCAACAATGTCCCAGAGCTTAGCTCCTCTTGGTCTGAAACGAAACATCTGACCTGAGAGCTTACACGTATCTCTCTGCTACTGTGCTGGACTTTGTGTGGCTGTGATGTTGTTAACTATGCAAATTTTACAATTTATATTGTTTTTCTCTTTCACAAATACACACAATATGACAAGATATTATTTTTAGCATTTGAAAGGATGCACAGATTGGTAGATTGAAATCAAGGATGGCTTTTAATTAAACTGTTAACTAAAATAACTTAAACCATTGGGCTGTAAAACAAAAACACTAAAACATTTATGACTATGACTGTTACAGTGTGCTCAGCTTGAACACACTTCATTATTAAAACATCCTTCTGTCTTAAAAAATAAAACAAAGAAAAGGAAAAAACAAAAACAGTGAACCTATTAATGGTATTATACATTTTGTACTGTATGTGCTTGTATATCCACAAGATTTCAGTTATAGCTTATTGGGCCACTATCACACTGGCAAGACAGTGGGCTAGTTCCATGAAAAGAATGCAACCCTTGTTAGTTTTATCAGTGACACCTGTGCTTTCTCTGCTGTGACAAGTCTAAAATGTAATTGTCTGCTGTTGTATAGGCTTATAAAAAGCTTTAAATTGTCCCATCCAAACAGGTGCAACATGTTTATGATGGTCAGGCAAACGTCAGTCCAACACAGTCTATACATGCCCACACAATCTTCACAGGAAACCTAATCAGACAATATAAGTGAGAACTGTGTTGGTGGACTGTCTTTGTGTTTGGCATTTAAGTTAATATTTGAGTATTGCCATTGTAATGCCTCTAAATGAAGAAATAAATTATTGACTGACAGCAAAACCAGTATAAGACAGTTCACTTTGAAATTAATATTAAGAGCCCTGTTTTCCTAAAACCAGAGTCAAAACCCAGATGTAATTTCTTTGGGCAAAGGCGTGTCCAATTATCTATTTGTGGCATTTGTGACCACCAGTTCTACATTCTAGACTGATTAAGGGATATTTTAATAGATTGGTTCACTTAAATGTTTGTTGGATCGTGCAAATATTGCAAATGTCGTTCTGATTTGATGGAGTTCAAGACTGATGTAATTTGACTAACTAAACCATAAGATCCTTACTACAAGTCACTGAGAGTGCAGCAAAAGGAAAGGTCCAGCCTTGATAAGTGAAAGGTTTTTATTGATTTTGGAGCGGTCATTGTGTGCGCACACTGGTGCCCTACAATGACAAAAAACTTGTCACAGTGTGTCTGCAATAAAAGGGGCCTAAGGAGGTTCAATAGCAAACCCTACTTTAGTCCAAAAGTGCACAATTCCACCTGATCTGCATAAACACAGTCCAGTCAGCCTCATCTCCTACATTGGTGCAATAAAGTTTCCCAGTGCAGGCGAAACTGCAAAAGCAGGCACAGCTAAAAAAACACAGACTAACGCTGAAAATGTTTTGGTGATATTTGTACCAAACAGAAAAACAAACTATAAAAAAACAAAACAAACATTTTATATGTATGTATTCAAATTGCTACTACTGCTACTACCACAACCACTATTAGTACACGTAGCTAAACTCATTTTATAAAGCACTGTAGTATTTTTGCAAATGGCAGTAATTCCTTTAAAGGCTCAATATATATGGGCTCAATATATATGGGAAAATGTTTAGTAATAAATTATTACTAAACATTTCCCACATATATTCCCACATATATTGACATGCTTGCTAATAATAGATATAGATAATAGAATAGATAATATCTATTATTAGCAATAATAGATATGTTTCAGGGACATTTTACTACTGCAGTGGTGTTTGCTGTCACAGGGGGGTGAGGTGCTGACCTCTCAGATAACCATAGAGGATGCTGCTACCTTCACTGTCTAAGCTCTATTACAGGCATGAATGTCTGGAGACCTCAAACATCCAAATAATGTAGTCTTTAATCTCCAGTGGTCTGACACTTCCATGTGTTAGGTTCAGAGGTAATGGACCTAGATGGCTGAAAGCTATACACATAGTAACTTAAATTAATGAATGTAGTGTGTAATTAATGTGGTATGACTACCAATAGTAAGTGGTGCATCCATGTGGAAAACAAGCATATTCCCATCCTGCTCTCCTGATATTCTCATGTGTCACAGCACATGCAAATACTGACAGTTACACCAAGAACAAAAATGGGGTGTATGTATGAAAATGGTTGAATGGTTAATGCCACACTATTGTCAGACCTCTTGAATTAAAGCTGAAAGTCTTGACTTCACTCACATTGTGAGTGTTTTATTTCCTGTTCAATGTGGTGTACAGAAAAAAGAACTTCATTCATTTACTTACAAACCTGACTGTATGTAGGCATGGTAGTGTAACAAATGTTCAATCATATTTTTCATACTTGAGGACATTTTACCATTGTTAAGTCATCAGTATTCTGAAAAACTAATTGGTCATAAATACTTTAGGTCATATCTTTCATATGTTCATGATCTTGCTACTGATAATTTTGTTAATTTCTTAATTCTTAGTTTAGAATAACATACACATGCACCTATTTCTGCAGTTATAATCCAAATATAAACCTGATGAACTGACAGTGGTTGACGTTGATGTATTTGGAATCTGGACATGAAATTCCATCTCAGTCTTTGAATATTTCTATGCTTGTTCTCTTCAAATCCTTTTTAGAGATATATCTCAGGAACAATTCAACGCTTGAGTCTACAGACAGCAGATTCAAAATAATCCTGTTTACCTGATTTGCCTAGCTTAGGACAGGAAATGAAATGTGTCAATCATAAATGAGTCAGTTTCTCAGCTACTGGTAAGATCAGGAAGAATCAGGACACAAACATATCTCATGCTGCTTCTGTGTTTTCAATTTGAATATCACATTTGTCTGTGTTGTAAATATTTGTCTTTAGGCTGAATCGTTCCTTCAGACACTTATGATTTAACAACAAAAGTGTCTGCAGGGGGTGGGAGTCATCTTCCAGCAGGGATGATATCTTAGCTACCATGCTCCTTTCTCTCACCTCCTGCACTGTGTCCAGGGGCATCCCCAGGACTGAGCTGGCCTTCCTGATCAATTCAGTCTCATCCTGCCTGTCTGTCTGATTATTAATCTATGGTATTTGAAGTTACAGTATGTGGTTGCATTGTTTTGGATAGCACTATATTGTGAATAATATATATTGTATGGATTCCTGTTACTTTTCCTCCTCCTGTCAGCCAGACAGGGAAAACTAAAGCTACTGTATATCCTCTTAGAATTCATCTAAAACAGTCTATTCCATGTCTACTGTATGTGTGTATTTAAGACTGTATTTGATGAATCCTTTAGATCATCCCCACATTTGTAATACCAACTGATTTTATAAAGTTACTACTGTATTTGCTCTTCCATAGTGTCAGTCATTATCCTATTTGAAAGACTTTGCTGCTAAATCATCATAGTGAAAAAGGGACCTCCAGTATCTCTCATTTGTTAGGACTTGTATCCCAGAAATGGCAGAATGCCAACAAAAAATGTAATGAACATGTCTAGAAATCTTGGAAATGGCTCATTGAGAGTTTTTATTGCAAATGATGATGGGATGACCTGAAGGCCAATTGGGATTATCATTGTCCTTGAGTATTTCCATAAAGTAGATGTAAAATGTGTAGTGTTTGACCTCTGAAATAAAAAGAACACTTTGATTTATTTATCTTGTTGGACTACTGAAGGGTGGAGATAATTCCCACAGACTTCTTTTAATGTTTACCCAGTTCAAGAAATATTTGGATTATACAAAGAACTCACTATGAAACCTGTTAAAATCAGTAGGATTAACTCTGCAGTAAAAGGCATATGTACAAATAGTATAATACAAAAAAAAACAAGACACAGTTCCTGGCAGACATTGATTCATTTTTTTTAGTCTAACAAGCAGACAGGATAAAAGGTGTTACACAGTGCTCAATACTGACAAATCAAAGAGAACATGTATAAGTACCGAGCTGAACATTTTAGACAGCAGTACCACTCCACACTTTCTTCTTTTCTTCAGGATCACTTTGTTTATTGACCAGCACAGCATTTCCAGACACAAGACTAACTCTTTTATCTTGTTAATAAGCTACATGTACATTATATAAATATTATATGATATATGTACCAAAGTATGTATGTAAGTATGTAAGTGTTTTAGTAATACATGGGAAGAACAAAACTCAGATTTAAAGAAAGAGGAAGCTAAATATCCTAACTTCACTACCAACACTAAACAATATTGAAAATCATAAAGTAGGACAAATGAAATAAATAAAACCACAATATTAAATACCCTATTATCAATCATATAAATTATATGTGTGTCTAAAGATCTTACAGTGTAATAAGTCATTTGCACCAAGGGAAAACATAGTAGAAATCATTTCAGATCATCAATTTTATTATGGGATGTTTGAAGCTAGATTTTTGTACCACTAATACTACATGATACCAGATTATTGTGCCCGTCTTTGTCAATAATTTGCTACACCAAAACTAAAACTGGAAATGTGTTACACAAAGCAGTCTCTTGGATTTAGTAACCTCTAAATGCCAGTCATGGTGCATTATTTAGACCTGTTGTGTTTTTGTTTGCCCTCATTTGATATTCTCCTGTTTTTGTGATATGAGTGTCAACTTCTCATGCCTGTCTGTGTGTAGAGCTGATTTGTGCATAAACAGATTAATTTCTACACTGAGCCCCGTTTAAAACATTCCACTTTAGTTGTTCAATACATTGGAGCTTTTAATCCAGCCATTACCATAAAACTCCCTGACTGGATCACTTTGTAGACTAAACAGCATGTGTTGAAGAAACACAACAGCAAAGTATAGTCAACTCACATTATATATGATATGTAATTTTAATTGAGTATGTATGTACACATTTAATCACAAAATCATTGGGCAATAATTAGGGATGTCGACTTGTAGTCGTAAAACTTCTTCCGCACCCAATACCACTTTATGGCTACACAGAGCAGATGAGACGAACAAGAAAAAAAATATATGGTTCATTTCTGTTTGTTTAGTGCTAATTTAAGAACATATCCTCCTTTCCCATGGTAAAAAGCACAAATGCCCACAGTAAATACTAAAATCTATAGGTTTCACAAAAAGCCAGACACACAACGCTCAGCTTCTATTCGCTCTCGGTGGAGAATTCTACTTTTTAGAAGATGGACCTAACATGCCTCTAAGCCATGCCAGGGGAAATATATATATTTTAAGATAAGTTTTTTTAAGATAAGCTGCTGGAGCCCAGGTATTTCATTCTCAGCCGTCATCAAACGTCTTACCAACAGTACATGGCTTTTATGAATCATATTACAAGGGAACCAGTTTCAGGGTTAGTACTCCCCCCTGGAATACATTCAATAATTGATATAGGGTGGCAGTTCCATGCTTGTTTACATGTTGAGTTTTATGTTAATTTTTGGATGTGAGCAAAAGTCTCCTGTTGTGTGTTTTATTTTGTCACAGTCAGGAAGTGAACAACATCTGATTACAGCGGTTGATGTTATTGCAGTTTTCCGTTAACTGTTAAATAACAGTTTCTATAATAAAAAATGCTGCAACTGCAATATTCTTTGCAGTTCTCTTATATCAGTATTCGGTATTGGCAAGTACTCAAATGTAAGTAATTGTGTTTGTATTCAGTCAGGAAAAAAGTGGTATCGGAAAATCCCTAGCAATAATTCATATTTATTGTAAGTAAGTATATCCTTACAAAAAAGGAGTATACTTACTTATTAAGTATACTTGAATATACTTCAAGTATACATCAATTATAGTAAGTATACTTGCTAGAATACTATTTTAACACTTCTTGGGACTAAATTGGCCCATTTTTTTGTTTACCTCTGATAAGTACACAAAAAGTATACTTTAAGGATTGTTGCTCTTTTTTAGTTTAAAAGATGTATAGTAATAGTATTTTAGTAATAGTAAGTTAGTTAATAGTAATAATTACTAGTAAGTACTTAAGTGCACTTCTATTTTGTAAGGGTAGCTTTTTGCTTTTTCACTTAACTCCTTGAACTCTATAGCACACAGCATGTCGTACATTATAAAGAATATCATTATTCTGACATTCTAATGTTGTGATCTTAAACAATACCAAATGGTAATCTGGAATTATTTTATGTGTACTTTTTTTGTGGTTTGAGTTTTCTCACTATAAACAAACTAGTTTGAATTCTGACATTTTAGCATTGGTACAGTAAGCTGATCACAGCCTTTATAAAAAGGATTACATATTACAATATTCCTACACAGTTGTCAAAAGCCTACCATGTTTCATGTCAGTCAGATATTGTTCCAGTGCTTCAAGCACTGTCATATTAGGCCTGTCAGACACAAATGTGTTGATCGGTTGTCAACATCAGCAGCAGTTTGAAGCACATTATCTTGTCATCCCCTCATCACTATGTTGTATTTTGAAGTTTAGCATTTGCCACTCAGTTAATTTTTTTATGTGTTATTCATGTAATGTTATTCCTTGGTCTTATCAGTTTAAACAACAATATGAGGTGATCTTGAGACACTCAAAAAGTGAAGTGGAGGCAGTTGCCTCCCTTAATGGCTTTTCGCCTCTCTCCGGCAAGTGTTTATTTGTTTGTGGTTGACAGGAGGTGAAAAGAGGGACTGTGTATCAAGTGAATGAGGGGTACAATGAGGAACTTGGGTCGAGTCAAGAACTTTTTAAGTTCTGGCAGATCTGAGTCTGTCTGATTCAGTTGCAGGAGACTGCTAACTTTTATTTATTCTTGATTTTTGGCAAGAATAAGTAAAAGTTTTATTTGTTATCGTTCTTTAATATTTTCAGTTTTTTAAATGACCTTTTAACTGACTCCATTCCTTTTTTATGTATACTTTTCCCACTGCCCACTACTTAAATCTTTAACTGTCTTACTTTCTTTTCCTCATTTTTATGTCAGTCATTCTGGATCCTTCTTGTTGCTAGCTGATATTTCTCCCTTCATATGCCCTGTGTTACTGATGTTTTATCTAGACAATAGCCTCCTTTCCTGGGCTCCTTGCCAGCCAGGTTAGCCCCTCTCTTTTGCTGGACCCCTGGAGGTGTCAGATTCACTAGTGACACAATCCCTTTTTTAACAGACGTCTGGAGTCACTATGGGAACCAAACCGATTGGATTTGGCCATTTACTCTGCTTAAACTATGCAGTTACAGAGCAAAGTAGAAGCTTTTTAAACTGTTGAGAGATACTTGATTGTCTTCTCCATGTTTTTAACTTCTGTCTGCTGAAGGAGCTCACATCGAAGCTGTGTTCAAAATACATATCACACATAAATTATTTATACCAGGGTGCTTGGATATGCTGTGAAAAAGTATTTGCCAACTTTTAGATTTTTTGGCATATTTGTCACACTTGAATGATTCTGATCATCAAGATAAGATAAGATAAGATAAGACTTTATTTATCCCACGATGGGGAAATTCTTTTGTCTGCAGCAGCAAAGTGACATTAAATAGTACAACTAGTAGTACTGTGTAGTACTGTGTTGTATAGTCTGATGGCTGTGGGGAGGAATGACCTGCGGTAGCGCTTCTTCTTGCACTGTGGGTGTAACAAAATTGTAATGTAAAACAATCAAACAAATTTTAATATTACACAAAGAGTAAATAAGAAATGCTTTTAATGTTTTTAGAACAGTGATTTCACTTATTAGGGGGAAAAAAGATGTCCAAACCTGCCTGGCCCTACAGTGTGTGAAAAAGTACAGTAATTGCCACCTAAACCTAATTTGTTGTGCCACCCTTGGCACAACAACTGCAATCGTGTGCTAGTGAGAATTCATGGTTCCATCAATCATGGAGTCATCCAGGTCTTAAAGCTGCAAAGCAGCCCCAGACCATCACACTACCACCACCAGCTGACTGCTGATATAATGATCTTTTTATGAAATGCTGTGTTTGTTTTATGCCAGATGTAATGAGACACACCCAAAAGGCATAATAAAGATATTTCTGGCAAATGTAAGACAGGCCTCTCTGCTCTTTTTGGTCAGAAGTGGCTTTTGCTATGGATGGCATTTTTGCCCAGTATCTTTGTTATTGTTGTCTCATGAACACTGGCCTTAACTGAGGCAAGTGAGGCCTGCAGTTCTTTAGATTTTGTTCTGGGTTATTTTATGACCTCTTGGATGAGTTATCCTTGTGCTTTTGGAGTAATTTTTTTTTCTCATGGAAAGGTTCACCACTGTTCCAAGTTTCTTTCCCATTTGTGGATTTGCTGGACTCACAAAACTAATAAAAATGGCTTTGGAACCCTTTCCAGGCCGATACATTACATTTACATTTAGTCATTTGGCAGATGCTTTTATCCAAAGTGACTTACATTGAGGTACAAAGCAAGCAAAAATTTAGGTCGAGGAGAAAAACATTAAAGCAAAATGCTATCAGGAGAAGTGTGTCCATTTTAAAAGATACAGTCGCAAGTAAGAAGAGAGAAATTTTAATTTAAATACGTAGGAAGTTGCGGAAAAGTTTTTCAGTAGTTTTTTTAAATATTGGTAATGATGTTGCAACAGATTAAGGACAGTTTCTCATCTGTCCTTGAATTTAAGTCATGGCATGATGTGTTGCTTTTTGAGATTTTGTAGCATGCTTCACTTTGTCAGACAGCTTCTATGCAAGTGTAATTGAACTCTGCTTTCCAAAAAATCTGGTTAAGCACAGTTGTCCTTGTGTACTACCAAAAAAAATAGTTTGATTATCTGAATAATTTAAGTGTGACAAAAAAAAAAAAATTGAAGGTACTTACTTTTTGACAGCACTGTAACTTAAACATGTCTTTACAGAATCTCTAAATGGTTTGTAACTTTACATGCATGCAGTGTCTTTTATGGATCCTTATAAACACTGGCGTAGTTCACTGTGAGCTCCTGTGTTACCCTGATGTATTCCAAGTTAGTTAGTTATTATATTTATATTTTTATGCTCTGTAGAACAGTGTCTTCTCCTCTGAAACCACTGGACGTCATCATTGTCAGTACCTACTAAATATCTTTAGATACTATATACAAAAAATATACTACATATCTTTATATATATATATTTTAAATACTACTACTAATAATATAATTAATACTTTAGGGTTATCTTATCTCTGCAATCAAAAATTACATTAATAACTACTTGGTAGCAGGTAGATAATTGTTAAAAAGAATATAATGTTGACTTTGAAAGAACAGGAAGTGAGTAGTACTATCTTATGACATCTCCTATGGTGGGCAAGAATACTGTGTGTCTTAAACTTAAGTCTTAAAATATAAATGACACATTGATTGCATCTTACAAATGGACAATTTATAACCAAATTTTGTATGAGTTGCAATACATCAGTTTTTCTTTTATTAAGCTCCTAAAGGGACATGGTGGTGCGCAGCAGAAAAGTTTCTAGTGACTCTGCAGCAAGTGGCTGTGGCAGCTGCTTTGGCACAAGAGATCATCTTGTACCAGAGCAGCCTACTTCAAAATATGCTTTAGATGTTGTTCAGATGCAAAGTCCAAGGTTAAAATAAAGTTTAATTAAATCCTGTATTTGCATTTAAACACAAGAGGAGGCCACTGTCACACCTGGATTTAGCTTACTACTTTGTTACCTGTTAATATGATGTGGGCATGAGAAAATATCAGTGCCCGACCTCATAAATGCTCTAAAGAATGAATGAGCATAAATTCCTACAGAAACATGACAAAACCTTGTGGAAAGCCTTACAAGAAGAGTGGAAGCTGTTAAAGTTGCAGAAGGGGGACCAACTCCATATTAAAGCATATGTGGTGTAAGGGTCAGGCAGCCACATACTTTTGTCCATATAGTGTATATACTGTATGTGGCACCATTATGCAGCAGTGTTTTCTCATTTTAAAGTATTTGTTTATATCTAATGTGATTATTCTAAATTTCTGCAAGGTTAATATAAGGTTACTTATCCACTTAGACTATTTCACTTGTATTGGGGCTCCTTAAGCTGGGTTGGCAGAAAAAAATAACATTTCACAGTCTGGGGTAGGATATTTACTCACCTATGGTGATGGATTTACGGGTTGTGATAGAACAGCAAAGAGAAGGATAAGGAAGGGCAGAAACACTAAACAGTGGGATGGTGGTATTATGTGGAGGGGCTGGCTCTGTGTGAAGTTTTAGAGAGAGATGAGGCAGAAATAGAGAGGACAAGATGTGTATGTATGAATGAAAGAGAAAGAAAGTGAGAGAGGGTGATCTGCATTGTGGCCCAAAGCTGAATGCTGCCTTTATGAGCAATAGTTAAAAGGACACTGAGGCGTGAGTCGCTGTAACCATAGCAACTTCCCAGGAGCCCTGTGACGGACGGATAATAGAGTGAGAGAGGAGTTCCTTTTCTCTTCTTCACCCCTCCTTCCCTCCCTCCTTCCCTCCCTCTCACTTGTTCTCACTTGCACTCCTCTCTTGGGCAGTTTGTTGGATCTTCACATCTTACAGAATTTTCCTTGACTCAGCTGGCCTGTTTTTACCTTTTATGTGCGCTCTGAAGTTTGAATGCCAGCCCAGCGAAGCCTGCTCCACACAACTGTTGCCATAATTACTTGTTGTTATCTTTCTGAGTCACTTTTATGGACTCTCAGAACTGTTTAAGGACTTTATTTTTGTGCATCCAGAAGGCTGTGTTGTGTTGGCTCAGGGAGAAATGTGCTCTAAAGGCACTGTCTCAGCCCGCGATTCTTTTGTCTACATTTCAGAGGCTGTGCTGTCAAACCATGGTGCTGCCCCCGAGACCAATCGCCCTGAGAATATGCAATGCTTAACAGTAAGTATTATGAAATGTCTATGTGTATAAGTCCGTGTAAAAGCAATAAATGCTTTTCTGTTATGTGTGTGTGTATGTGAACTTGAATGTGAGAAATATTGTGGAAGTTTAATGGGGTGTGTGGACATGTGTGCAGAAATGTCTAAAAATGCTATTACTGTAATTGTTTGTAATTGAAGCATTTCTCTGTACAAAACTTATTTTTTGATTGTTGGTAGCTTGCATGTGTTATATATTATTTCTTTATATTTCTTCCATTTCTTGTGTTTGCATGTGTGTTTGTAATAATGAATATGCCAATTAGTACATATGAAGTAGTTGACTTTTGGCATTGCAGAAACTCATCATGCATAAACATACCCTCAGTGAGATATTTACTGCATGAATTCCATGTTACACATTCTCAGCAGCCATAGCAACTAATTGAATCATGCATTTGAGCGTGGAGCAGTGAATAGAGCAAAATGTCCTTTCTCTGAAGACAATATTTGTTAAAATGCTTGCTTGCATATGAGTCACATGTGGAGCAGAATGATGGTTTGTAATGAGAAATAATCGCGCAGTCAGATGTTAAGTACTCCTCACTCATCCTACATGCTATGGGTTCTTAGTTCCGTGTGTGAAATCTTATTAAATTATGTTTTTTAAATAATTATAATAATATAAATAATTAAATAATTGCTGACTGCATGGTAGCAGTGAATTACTTACTGTGAAAGACCACTAACAGTTGACAGTAACACAGGAAGTATAACTGTTGCTTTTGTCCATTTTATAGCTGTGGAGGAAATTGATTATTGAAGTCAATATTTGGTAGCAAGGTATATTGAAAGGAAGGGAAACATATTTATGTGACCAGACAGTCATAAACACACAAATAATTAAAGCAAATATGCAATGTTTTTCTTTTGTGGGTTTTCCCTGTTGTTTCCCTATATGGAGTGATTGGTTCTCAGTGCAGGCTTCATCACTTCTTACTCTTCCTGGGCTTTAAGAGGGCTGAAGACAGCCAGCCCTTTTTTTTGCTATATCCAGTGTGAACCATCGGTGTTACACTCATGTACACTCATGAGCTTCTTTTGTGAGGAATGCTCTTCAGCTGTATTTACAATATCTGAGTCTTGGATTTTAATTTAATTTAATAATAACAAAGCATTATCCTCACTTCACCACAGCAGCAAAGAGATCTCTTCTCAGAGGCTTAATTGTTAAAGGGTGATGTGTTTATAAAGGCTTGTTCCATTTTTATCTTCATCACTTTTATGTCCTTGTTTTTGCATCAAAGAGGTATGTTTTTAAAAAAAAACGCCTAGTAAGATAACTACATCATCGTGGTCTCACTGTATAAAAAGAGTATATTTATGTCAAAAGTGCTGTTGTATATTAGGCAGAATAAAATTACGATTTCCTGATAACCCAAAGAAAATCAAATACTTTTACATGAGCAGATTTTATATAAATATGAACAGATTTCAGAAGTGGTGGATCAGAAGCACATGCAATATTAATACAATGAAATAAACATTTAGATAATATTACTGGCAGAGGATTGTCACTGTATTCATTCCCAGAGTTGTTTGACCTTCCTTTAGTAAGACGCCAGAGATAGTATTGCCTTGTTTGCTCTCAATACAGTGTCTTCTCATGTGCTTTTGTTCACACTACAGCTGTGGGGGCAAGATTCATTCCTCTATTGTTGTGCTACTTTTACTGGGTTGTGACTTGGTAACTCATACAGTTGCACAGAGTGTATATAGTGTCATGGATATTTGTCTGTAACAATACATGTTAGTTAGGTAGAGATGGTGGAGTGTATGGTTAATGGGAAAAATTGTATGCAAGACATTAAACAGCTTTCAATTCAACAGCAATGTTATCTGTTTAATTTTAGTGTAGGCTGTAGCCTATTAAAATATACTGACAGGCCGTAAGTACAGAGACTGTGAAAACCACTGACTCACGTGGCCGGGTCTAACAGAAATGCCCCAGTCTGTTCCAGACAATGCTGTCACACTCAGAAGTGTTGCCCTAAACAAACCTTTAGCGTCCAACTAAACAAATATTAGAGGACATAAATCCAAGAAAACAGATAATAGTTTCGATCATAAGAGTATTCATAAAAACAAATTAGTAATGAAATTAGATCTGGACTTTGGTGTCAATTTTGTATTATGTTTAACCATTACACTGTTGTGCTTTTGGAATAGATTAAATAGCCTGTAGAATGCTCCAATATTCTGCTCATATGCTTTTTCAAAAACATTTGAGCAGGTGTTGGAGGTGATAATGGGTTGCTTTCACAAGTTGGAGTAGTGCAGAGGCTCCCCAAAGAATGCTGAGCACTCCCAAGCAAGCTTTCACCTGCTATATAAGTCAATAATTTAGCTGTGTTTTTCAATATGTAGTGAAAACAATTAAGTGTAGTATTTCCTGGAGGGACTAGTCACATTGGAACATTCAGAAGACAGAATAGTTGCATTCAACGTGTGAACACCAAAAACCACTTCCTCGCATAGTTAAATGAATCACCATCACTGCTAGTTTCCAAATATGACCAGAACCTGAGAAACACATAACATTTGTTTTTTTCAAAGCGAAACATTGTACTAGCTTTACCCAGCTAGTGGAATTTACACACACTCACAAACAGGCAAAAACAACAATTGAAAGTTAAACTAAAAACTGATAAATTCTTATATGTGGTAGATAAAAAAATGGACCCAATTGCAGTTTTTCCTTTCAAGCTCAGGTGGTTGTCTTGAGTGGATCATACAGATCAGCGTGTCACTGAAATGTATCATGTAGTGGTCATATTTAGTTACTGTAATTAATACTGTAATTAAATATATTTTGACAGGATTAGGCAGAGGATCTCACTTTCACCTTTCACACACTCTTCAACATGTAGCTAACAATTTCATAAATAAGTGCTGCTGCATTTAATACTGTGCTTTTATTATTGTATTTGTGATACATTATTCTAGATTTATCAAGCAAAATGTTTTTTTTTTTTTTATAGAGTTGAGTAATTACATTTCTTACACCAGTAGTTCTTAACCCTGGTCCTCAAGGCACACTGTCCTGCTTGTTTTCCAACTCCCTGTCCTACCCACTGCTAATTACCTGGATCAGGTGTGTTTAGCCAGTCAGAAGCTGTAAGTGCATGGGTAGTTGTAAAACAAGCAGGACAGTGTGCCTGGAGACGAGGTTAAGAACCACTGCCCCACACAGAATAATGATGCTGCATCCAACAGTTTGGGAAGCTGTTAATGTCCTATAGAAGATGAAAAGGCAGAGGTGATGTGATGCAGCTTTGAGATTGCAGTTTTGAGAAAATATTTGCATCCATATTTGTCTGTACTCTTTTCCTCTCCACTCTCCTCCCTCCCATCTAGTTTTTGTTCCCTCTCTTACTCTTTATCACTGGGTGAATCAGAGTAACAGATGATTGTGCAGTTTGTGTGGGATAGTCTCAGGGGAGAGTTAAGGGAGGGGGGGGAAGCACATTCACAGACTAAATTAGGAGAGAATGGAAAACCTTTTAGACTTTCTCCTCTTCTCTGTACCTATTTTCTGTTGCCTTATCCTTGCTTCTCTAGACTTCTACGTATTTCCTGCTCGACTGTCTCTTTTTATTTCTCTGTAACCCCATGGCCATCACCCCTAGTACACAACGAGCTCTTTGGTATCACTAACTGCTCATTCAAACATTTTTCAGTGTTTGATGATGGCCTTGCACATGAATAATTTCTGTGATTTACAAAAGGCTCATTTAAGGGTTTGGATAGTTCAGATGGTGAAGATAGTACTTGACATCCACAAATGAATGTTGCTCAGAAAACCACAAGGCTATTTCATGATTTTCCTATTCAGTGACACTTTTACAACTTTCATATGCATATTCACTTAAATTACTATATTGTTCTTATATTTTAAGTTAAGTACCACGTGTTTTGGACAAATAAAGAGCTAAAATTGCACAACAATGAAGTTATGTTATTTTGGTTCTTCTAAGTTACTGTGAACTGAATGCCTTTTCAATGTATCAAAAAGAGCTGGTGTTCCCACGGTTTGCTTTTTGAGATAATGTAGACAGGGATTGTTGACATTTGGGATAAATACTAGTCATAATCAAAGGAGTGATACATTTTTTTGTGATGTAAAACTGTGATATTTAGAAAGACTTTCTCTTTGAAAGAAACTCCAGTACCTTTTGATCTGCTCTCTGTGTTCCTTTGATTTATAGTATTTACAATACAATAGGTTCACTTTACTCATCAAAGTAAATGTACTGTAAACACAAATATAATGTTCTGAAGTGTTCATGCATCTCTAAAATGTGGGTATGAATTATGAAATTACTGTTTTGTAACCTTGTAACAGTAATCATCTCCAGTAGAGACCAAAAAGTTGCAACATAAGCTACATAAACCGTAGCATTAGTGTTCATCTCTTTGGTTGCCATGTTAGCATTTACCAATTATGTTAACAGACAAAGAAAAATAATCTGCCCATGTCGTTGGCAAGGTTGCAGAGAGTTCATGAATATTAACAATAGATGCTCCCTGGACAACATGCCCCCCCTGTATGTTTGCTTGTCAGGTAACATTAACTACTAAATCTTCTCTGTGAAAATGGGTCTGACACTTGTGTGAGACAGAAAAGATGGGAAGGAAGGGTGAGGTCAACTGAAAAGAGGATAGTGAGGTTGGATTTTCTGGCCAGCATCTCAGAATAAATGACGAATGGTTAGTTTTATTGCCAGAATGCATCCCTTTGTGAGTATTTTAAGCCTACGTCCCTGGCTGGTGCCTTCTGCTCCTAACCTTCATCAGTTCTCTGGTATACGCAGGATGAGTGCTTATCCTTAACCTTTGGTATTTTGTACTGTAGTTTAATTTGAAGAAGTTACAGTTTAATCCTCATACACACATGCACACAGCTAATAAGTGTACAGCATTTATCACATTAAGCACACAGCTTTGTCTCAGGTGGATGAGGGACTTGTCCATTAAACTTAGAGTCTTGATGCCTGTCACCTCCTGTTCATATTGTATGTCATGCCTTCAAGGTAAAGTTTAGGGTCAGGACTATGAACCCCATCTGGCTCCTGAAAAGCAGGACAGTGTGATGCATGGCATCTCTGCTGCTCTTGGGTGTGTGTGTGTGTTAAGCTACTAGATAGGTTGCCAGTTGTGTCTACACAACACTTGAATGCAACAATCAAACATGATGTAGAATAGTTTAGTACTTTGGTTTATCAAAAGCACTGACATTCACATCAGTTCTTTGTGTGGTTTAAAAAGAATTCATTGCATTATTTGGAACAATCAAGCATCTACACTGTACAGTACCATAATGTTAGCATCTCCTTTCTGAGCATGTTAAAATGCTGATGTTTGCACTGAGTTAAAAGCATCTCTGTGCCTTAGTGATCTTCAGTGAGCTGCTATCATGACTGCAGATCCTTATTGTTGAGATAGATTTTATTTCATCATCACTCTTAACACCTTTCTGCTGTTTTTATTTCTTCTATTTACTACTTACTAGTTTCTGACTTGTATCATCTGTGAATTTCAAAATTAAGTTGACTTATTGATTGATGAGACAGTTGACTAGATTTGAATGAGCCTAGCCTTAGTCTAAAACCAAAGCCATGGGGCTGATTTGGTTTTGTTTTGAGCTCATTGTTTCATATTGTTCACATTGTCATGTCCAAAATGTTGTACCTGTAGTTATGAATCCATATGCTGAACCTCCACTGTTTGGATTTTCATTTTAACTTCAGCTCTGATCCTGAGCTTGGCCTTGGACATATCATGTGTATTCATTTGCTTGAAGGACGCCTCCCCCCTTTGATAGCTGTTTATTCAGGTCAGAAAGAGAGAGAGAGAATGACAGAGAGAGAGTGAGAGATCCCACACTACTAAAGAACAGATTGGCCTCGTCTGGCTCCTAGACAAGCTTTTCAAACTCTTCTTTCACTCCTCTCCCTAAGACATGCTTTCTTCTCTCCCTTTCTTCTTTCCCTCTAATCCGTCCTTCTGCCTATTTAGAGGTGAACAGCACAGCATGAAAGAGAGAGAAAGTGTTTTTTGTGTGTTTGACGGGTAACCCTCGCCCTTTTCAAAAGGCAAACAGGGAAAAGCTGCCATTACTACTTGCATGAAGGGATCTTAAGACAACGGCCTTTTCTGCCACTTTATTAGTATTGTAGAGACTAGTGCAGCGTTGCTCTTCTTCAACTCCCCTTTTTTCTGTCACTTCTCTGTCAATGTTTCATTCCATGAACCAGACATCCAGAAGATAAAAAGGAAGGGGATTAATGGGGTTGCTAAGGGTTAGACTGGCCACTGTTTTAGCTTTAATATAACAGCTTTTTTTCCTGCAGTGCTGCTGAGCTGTTTGTTGTTATTTTTAAGATTACCACATCTTTCCCAGGCATACAGATATTGAAAGCAAAATAAAAGAACTGTTTGGAAAACTGTAAGAGAAGAGGGGATTGTCAGAGTTCGCAGACCTGCAAATTTCCGTACTGTGTGGTTAGTGGGGCGAGGGAGAGCAGCTGAAAGGAAAAGCAGAGGAAATATGGAAGTTGAAAACATAACAAACAAGTATAATGTCTGGACGGAGACTGGGGAGTGTGGGAGTTAAGGTGGAAAGAGCCTGATGAGGTGTGAAGTCTGATGGAGGTATGTGTATGTGTGTGAGTAAAGTATGTGCCCCAAACAATACTGCTATCATTCTGTGTTGCTGGGAAATGTGCTCATTAAAAGTTGTCCCACCCAAAAGTTGTAAGCAGTGAGAAACATTTCCCAAAAAAAAAGGTAGATATTGCCAGATCCACTATACAGTATTAGGTTGTGATACTCTTGCCTGCTCAACCATTTCGATTTGATCCTGCCTTAGTCCTGCCTTTTTCTTATTCATACATGTCTCACTTGTGCCATCTATATTAGTAACTACAGTATATATTTGCAAAGTGTTGTAGCACCTCTCACAGCCTTATAGTGTGGACTCAGGAAGTAAACTGGCCTTATCGGGGGCAGACACACAAAGCCCTCCTGGCTGTGGGGTGGCGAGGTATGCATAAGTGCATGTGTGCATGCGCATCTGTGTGTATGTGTGCGGAGGGGGGAGGCTGTGGGAGGCACTTCCTCCTATTCTTCTGCTCTTGAAGAGTTCCCATGAGCGCTCCTGCCAGGAGCTACAGTGTGGCCTGAGCAGGCCAAGCCAGCGCCAGTCTCGCCTACATGACGCCGCCACACACTCTCACACAGCTGATCTCTGGCACTGCTGCAGCTGCTGCTGTTCAGTCCACAGAGCAAGAAGCTGGACAGTTTATTCCAGGACAAAAGAAATGCAAAAAGAGTGAAGAAAGAAGAAAAGATAAAGGACAGAAGAAGAAGAGTCGATGGGACTGAAGTTTAAAGAGGAAATCAAGAGGAAAACGCAAAGTGTGGATGACATGACATGGTACAAACTTGTCCTTGGGAATGTGCATTAATGACTGGAGTTGTTTCTAACAAATTGAATGGACAAGAGTGCAGCTGGAGGTCAGTGGCAGAGTGACGCCAATCTTGCATAAAACCTGTCGAGACCTATCAAGAAAAGTCAGGTTAGACTTATTGGAGGAAAGTTGATGCAGAGGTCAGTTTGGCTGAAAAAAAAGTTTCCAGGGACCATTTTTTGTTATACTCAACAGATTTGTCTATTTTCCAGAAAACTGAGAAACAGAATTGTTACCTGTAACGATTTCAGCTGGACTGTCACTTGGAAATTGGACATTTTGGACAGTGCAAGACTAAAACTTTCCCAGTGACTCTTTTGGCAGCTGTCACTGTAGAGATGATCCACAACACCCTAAAGTCCACACAGCTGTCAGAGCACAGCCCCAGGAGCACACATTCAGCCGCACAAAGAAAGCTGTGGAGATACTCAGGCTGCAGGCGGACTGGCCAGGTTGAAAGTCAACGTCACAGTGTGTGTGTGTTGGCCGCGGACTTGAATGCTGGAGAAGCTGGAGGAGGAAGAGGTGGAAGTGGACCTGTGATGCACACTATCCATGGACTGTGCCACCTCTGCATCGGATGTAGGCTGCCTCAGGTGTGTCTATGTTACAGAGGAAAAGACAAGGAACGGCAAAGTTAAGAGTAAAAGTGCACTGAGTATAGTAGCAGCATCAGCCGGTAATTGTGAGTGGGAAACTATATAGTTTTACAGTTAAAATATTTGATCAGTACAATGAAGATATGTCTAAGATTAATTGACAACGCTGGTCATAAAGTGTGTGTGTGTGTGTGTGTGTGTGTGTGTGCATGCATGGGTGAATGGGAGGTGTATTGTCCTATTCACTGAACATACTGACCCAGATGACTTTGCCTGAGCACATATGTATATCTAGCATGTGGCTGGTAGATTTTATGATTATCTGTCAGCAGTTACCTTTGCTGAAACAGCTAAACAAAACGTGTGTTTTAAATAACAGATGGAGATCGGCAGGATTTCTGCTCCTAGCTTTATGTAGTCATGTGTGAAAGGACAGTGGAGCACTGGGGCATAAACGTAAAAAAAGACACTTTCTGCCGCACAGGCATGAACACATACTGTACACTTTTGTGCTACACATTGGTTTCAGTAAAGTTAAAACCTTAGTTCAGTTCTTCCACATTCCCCTTGAATGAATTATTAATTCATCAATAAGGCTCTGCTCATACAATTTAAATATTTAATGCACACTGGGACTTTCCCAATCATTTATCTCAATTTTTTCTGTAATATGTCTTGTGATTGATGCACTAGAAAAAAATCACTTAAATAACATTCATATTAATTTGTAGTATTATTCCCAAGTTACTATCCTCTTTTCTGCACCAGTTTGAAAATAATATGTCTGCTTTCTTTAAGAAGTGAAAAAGGGAGCATGCTACTCCCATTCAGTCCAGAGGGAACCCAAGTGGTTGTACTCCACTGTGCTTACAAATTGAATTAATGCAATAAAGGCTCTGGAGTTTAGATGAATCAGTTCAAATTAGGCAGCCATGTAAGTCTTAACAAAAATGATGCAATGTCTAAAACAGCCTTACATGAGACACAGATGTGGACAGACATAGACAGACTTAGTTGTATCTCCTTTTTTCCTCTATACTTGTTTTTTTCTCTGTAAATTTCACAAATTTCAAGTCGACTCTTAATAATATTTTATTACTCTGTTCTTCCTTAATCCTTTTTTCATAGCATCTGTTCCAGTTCCTATTTGTCTTTCTCATGTGCTCAATTACTGTTGCTTCTCACTCACCTGTTTTATCCCCTTTTATCATGTTTTGGTCTTTCTGCCCTTGCAGCCACATTCCTGGTTTCTCTGTATCTTTCTTTAATGTTGCTGCTTTTCTGCACCAGACACAAGGGTGATTAAAGTGTATCTGTCTCTCTCCATACGAAAATAAACACAAAGATTTAAGCATACATAAGACCATCTGTACCTTTTGCCACAGTCATGAATGAACATGAGGATATGTGCTCTTGTGTGTGTGTGTGT
Organism: Helostoma temminkii; assembly: GCA_900302695.1. Classification (NCBI taxonomy): domain Eukaryota; kingdom Metazoa; phylum Chordata; class Actinopteri; order Anabantiformes; family Helostomatidae; genus Helostoma; species Helostoma temminkii. The sequence goes on from OMLM01010877.1 coordinate 21,068, forward strand.
GTAGCAACTAGTGTTTTCTCAGCCTCATGGAAGAATGTCAACCTCTGAATCATAAAAGATGTCCTGAAATGCCATATCCCTCCTAATTATATATACAGGGTCCTATGGCTGATGTTTGTATGTAAATGTCTCAGCAGTAATTACATATAACAAATAATATCCAATTTACTTTATCTCATGAGATATCTAAGTTATATCAAAGAAGGAACGTGTACAAAATCAGTTGACAATCTTCTCTGTGGCAGCTGTTATTATCTGTGGCGGAGGTAGTCTGACATAGATACAAATTCAAGGCACTGAAGCTTAGAGTAAAAAAATTGTTCAAAATATATTGTTGTTCCGAACAGTGTGACGCAGGGTATATAAAATCAGTGGACTATAAGAAACGACAATCATACCCGACATTTTAGGGTCATTCCAAGCTTCAGGGTTCTGAATAATCACCATATTTCTCTATTTCTAAGTGGTTGGATTTTACTAGTGGGTAGACTGCAGTAACAGTTTTTTTCTGCTGTAGAAAAGAAGATGGAGAACGGGGGGATGTCTGTGTGTGTTTTGGGCCTCTAGTTGTCAGCAGATGAGACTGGAAAGTGAGATGTTTTGGGTGGAATTTTGTTGACTTTGGCTTGGACCTTCAGGCATAGGTACTGAATGTTTGACAATGTGGGGTCAAAGAGAAAGAGAGACAATGGGAAAGAGCCATTAGCATTGTCTGTGTGTGTACAGCATGTGTTTAGGTCTGGTTCATTCAAGCAGGTGAAAACTGAGTCTTTTGTTGTTTTTGTTTTTAAATAATGTGTCAGAATCTTGAGATTTTAGATTTCAGACATATTTAGTTTCATTCACTGAATGCAGCTTGTTTTTCTTGGAAATATAGAATTAGATTAAAACTTTACAAACATATGGCGTAATAATGACATTATTTGGACTGATATGCCATACTTTACAATCATAATTCTACGGAGTGAAGCTCCTTACCTTGATATTAAAATAAATATTTTGACAGTGTAATGCAAATTCATAAACCTTTATTAAAAAGAAACACTAAGCAACCTAATGACAGATCATATATTACTTAATTTGAAATTATTTTCCCTTATTTAATCTAATGCAGTTAGTTGTTGTATGTTAATGTGCTGTTTTAACCTTATAAAACATAATCTTAATTTCTGTGGTAATATCCTGGGAAAAGTCAGTCTTGTCTTTGCACACAGGCATAGACAGTGTTTAGTATTTTGAATTGGTCTATATAAATGATGACTGTGTCCATGACAAAAAACTTACATTACATATAGTAGTTGAAACTATAATTTTGTGAGGGGTAGCTTTTTGTGTTAAATGTACTACTTGAAAAAACTATAGGTGTGAATAAATAAGCAATATGCAATCTCTGGATTCAGTATATTTACTTTTGGCCCAACAAATCGGTAAAGAATGTCTTTCGTCCATCTCTTGGAGTTGTTTTTCCCACTAACTCAGCTAATTGGGTTCACTGGGAAACTGCTGTCAAGACAGTTTCAATAGGAAGCAGCAGCAGAATACAAATCTACTTAATCGTCCTGTAGGAAGGAAGTTGATTGTTTTGCCAGAATGCTACTTTCAGTTCCTCAGGTAGTGAGGGAGAGAGGAAAATACTCCTTTCACAAAATTTTTTTTGTGTGTGTGTTCTGCAGGTGACTATCCTTCGAGGAAAGGATGGATATGGCTTCACCATCTGCTCAGATTCTCCTGTGAGGGTGCAGGCTGTTGATCCAGGCAAGTTTTGAATGCACACACCAGTATGTATAAAACTCAGCTTTCCAGAAAGCAGTTGTTGTGTTAAAATATTGACCATTTTATTTCTCTTGTTTTCGTTGTTCTGCATGGTCTTCAATCTTATATTATTGGAAGAGAGAGCAGTCTTTAATTTTTTGCCTATTCCCAACTGGGATGCATTCTCATTACCAAAATCTATT
>OMLM01010886.1:0-16028 GCA_900302695.1 Helostoma temminkii
ATTTAGACTGCTGGGGGACTTCCCGTTGACACACTGAGCTCCTCCTGCTTTCTCCATCCACTCATACGCCACTACTGCCTGTTATTAACTTTGTTTCTTCTCTCTCCTGTAGTTGTGCCTCCCTCTCTCTCTCTCTCTCTCTCTCCTGCAGGTACCAACCGGCTGAGGCAGATGGCCGCCCACCTTGAGCCTGGTTCTGCTGGAGGTTTCTTCCTTTCTTAAAAAGGGAGTTTTTACTCTCCACTGTTGCCTAGTGCTTGCTCAAAGGGGGATTTGTTGGGTTTTCCCTATTATTTAGTTGTATTAAGGTCTTAAACCTTACATTGTAAAGTGCCTTGAGATGACTTTTGTTGTGATTTGGCGCTATATAAATAAACTTGAATTGAATTGAACTATTACATATTATTTACATTTAATTGGTAACAAATTTGTTTTACATAATTATAAGTAAAATTAATCCCTCCACAAATGCAAATGACAGCAAAAACTCTAAATAACAGAAAATGGTGCCTTCAGCACAGGAGTACAAGCATGTTTCCTTTGTCTCTGTGTGCACTGGTTCGGGCGAAGTGATTTGTGGTCTGAGCACAGGCTCAACAAGTTGTGATGTGCAGCAGTATATTTAAATACTTGGCGCTTTTGCTGTGCATGTTCAAACAGTACTCACGTTTCCACACCTTCATTTCTAACCTGTGAAAATGAAAGCAAGATGGTATGTGAGATTATTTGCAACCAGAACCTGCCAAACACAGAGAGCTAAGCAGAAAATCAGGACTCACCGGACCGCGGTATGTGATGCAGGTAACGTCCTCCTCTGTAAAGAAAAAAATACACATCAGCACACTTCAGATCTCACTCAAATAATCATTTATTGCCTACTTTTTATTACTTTTTTAAGTAATACGATACAATGATGATAATATAAATAACACAGTGTTAACAGTCAATGAACACCAGATGGCAGGTTTGACAAGGAATGCTCCTGGGATACATGTGTGGAATTATAATTGCTTTGATTTATGTAAGATCAGATCCTCGGTTGTTTGTGACGATTGATGCTTCAGGGCACAAACATTGGTAAACAACACAATAAAGAACACAAGTGCATTCAGTTTTGCTGTAAATATTGATTTTATTCCAGAACTTAAATCAAATGCTGCATTATTTTTAACAGATCAATGGATATTTACTTTAAATCTGAGAAATGTGGATATTCAAGTTAGACAATTACAAACCCTTCGTGGGAAATCATGTCACTGCTCAGTGTCTTTCATTGTTGGTAATTAAACAGAATGAATTCAATTCTCCTTGCACATGATCACACTGCCATTTTAGTTTCATTTGTCTGATTGAATTATTCATATTCATTGTTTTATATCCACAAACGAATTGGTTTTCGAACTGAAATAATCTGATAATTGATATATGTTTTAGATTTTCATGTCATTCCTTAGCTCCAGATTCTCAGCTGTGAGGACTGCTCACTTTTTTGTCTCTTATGTGATATTAAATAGATTTTGAAATCCAGAACTTTGCTTTTGATTGAGAAAATAAGCAACAGTTTAAGCAAGAGCTTCTTGTAGCTGTGGATTAGACATGGACGATGTCCAGGACCATTCCTCATTACAGAACTACTTCAGCTGAGCCATATTCTCTTAGGATGTCTGGTGTGAACTCTCTCTCTATTCACAGTAGTTTTCTTCTATGTTCAGGGTCATTGTCCTGCTGCATCACACAGGTTGTCCTGAGCTTCAGCTTGCAGACACCCACCCTGACATTTATCCAGTTGGATACCTTGAGAAATGTGAAAATTCTTTTCTCCTATATGATGAGAAGCTGTCCTGGTCCAGAGGCAGCAAGCATCCCCATATCATGATGCTCCCTCCACCTACTTCACCACTTGAATGGTGTTTTTATTGTGCTTTGTGGTAGGCTTTTCACCCCTTATATAGTGCTATGACCCCTTAGTTTCATCATCTTGCAAATCTTTTCCGCAGTAGGATTGTAGTGTGTCATGTTGGTCTTTAGAAATTTCAGGTGTGCTGCAATGTTTATTTGGGAGCTCCGTGAAGCAGCATCCTACCTTCCTCTCTGTAGTAGGTCTTATCAGAGATGTATTTCTCCGGAAAGATCCCCGTGGCCTCTTGAAGCTGCTTCTCATACTGCTTTCGAGTGGTCTCTACGTTCACACAAAAACATCAGTAGTGCTTCAGTCAGTGGCGTTTTCTCCTGGAGGCTAAGGGAAGCCAGGCCTCCCCTCTTTTTTCAAACTGTAGCGTTGTTGTCATTTTACAAAAACACTCCTTTTCCGTTATTCCTTTATGCTATTGCTGATTGTCATGTCTCCCCCATATCTAACTGAGTATATTAGAATGAGTGAAACAGCACCACTCCAAATGTTCAGTGGTGAAAAACGTCCTATTAGTAATATCACATCACTTGGTGAAAAAAAACAGAACGATCGATCAAATGAGATTATCGCCAAGGCACTGTCAATCAGATCACAGCATGGGGTTGATGTCATCATTAGCCATTTACAGCGGTAAGATTAGAAACGTCATCAAGTGCAGTTATCGAGGCTGGTAAACTAAACTGACTCTACAACAACTTATTAATGTTATAGTAGGCCGAGACCAAAACTACAGCTGCTTATGGAGGCATTTTGGCTTTTAACAAGGAAACTTAACATCAGTCCAGAGTGGCTAGCTGGTAGCACTAAAGTTCAGCTAAAATAAGAATAGATATCTATTTACTCTGTTGTTGCGCAATAACTAAAGCCCAATAGGATTAATTCTATGACATGGTCATTGTCCACTTCACCACCATGGAAGACAGGACACTGGTTTTCCTCTTCCAAAGGGCCTTCTCTCTCTGCGGCCTTCCTACAATTGAACAGTCTGTATAATTGTGTTTGGAATATCTGATGTGATAATATTGTTTGTACCTTGCATGGAAGGTTTTATCTGCATGTGTTACTCAGCTTAATGTGATGTTTCATTGTTGTTGTTTCCATCATAGATGCGTGGGTCTGGGCTGTTTTAGGTCATGTTGTATAATGATAAGGACGTATATGTGCATATCAAGCATACACAACATTTGCGATGTGTTTGATACATGTACCCTAAACATGTCCTGACTGAATTTGCAAATAATTAAATGACTGCTTCTTTTACTCATTACTGAATCTGTACTTTCAGCAGCTGGTTATGCATATTTGAGCGAGGAGTTGGGTATCTTATAATAAGTCCTTTAAGCCTGCTTGTAAATGATGGTTGGTGTGAGTGCATGTGTCAGTCACAGCAAGTCCTGTTTCTGCAGGTACTCTAATATCTTATCTGGCTACATTACATTGGCTGTATGTGCAGTAACATACTCTTTGGTAATAATCTGAAGTCAATTGGCTCCCTCAAAAATTTTCCTCACGCCACGCCACTGGCTTTAATATCCTCACCTCAGTAAACAAAGATAAAATATGACTTTCCAGTATCATTTAAAAGTTGGAGGGGATTTGGAGTCGTACAGAAGCCTGTTTACACCATGTGATGAAAAAAAAGATGTCAAAAATAGTTAGTAGATAGTAAGTCAGAATTTCTACTTTTTATCTCATAATTTCAACTTATATATTTTTTTCATCATGATAAAGTTTTCTTCTTTCTTTCTCATTGCACTAACAGGCTTCCATAGAGTTGTATATAAATTTCACATGATTCACAGTTTCACCAAGTGAAATGTGAAAATACTAATGAAAATTTCCATGTCGGCATAATTCTTCCTCAAACACAGGATAAAACTGATGATTTAGCTAAACAGTGACAACATTATAGCCAAAGGGAAATAGAGTATAGATAAAAACTAGTTCAGCAAATTAAAAACATGGATAACATTGTTTAGAAAATAGTAAACAGTAAACAACATGTGCTAAATGGCACCTGGACTGTACAGATAGTCCTCACTTGTAGAACTAATGAATAAGTTCACTTGCCATGACCATGGTTGTGGTAATGACTAACTGTCAAAATGATGGTATTGTTTAAATGCATGTTCTTACCTACAACCGGTCCATGTATAATTTCATACTTATCAAGCAGCTTTTTTAACTCGTCATTGCTCTTCTTACTCAAATCCATCTGTAGATAGATAGATAGATAGATAGATAGATAGATAGATAGATAATGTAACAGAAAAGGAAGGAGACTTGTTAATTACTGCCCGCCAAACTGCTCCAGTCCAGCAGGAAAAGGAAAAAGCTGAGCGCAGAATGCAGTGGCCGAATAACAGTAAAATACATATTTAGAGGAGGAAAAACTCAAATACCAAAATCTGGCGCTAAATATCATATGTAAACTGTCTAAACTTCATATCCACAGTGTCGTGTTAAAATTTCGCAGATCAGAGCTGCAAAATAAAATAAAAAAAATTTGTTGTTGTTTGTTTTGTTTTTAATCTCTTGCGCATTAACAAAACAAACAAACAAACAAACAACAACAACAACAAAAAGATTTATTAAAGAATACAGAAGAAATTATATATTTCCACTTACCTTTGCAGCGGAGGATCGGGAATGTGGCCACAAGCAGGATGGGACCGAATAAACTGGAGCAACAAAGTGGGTGTAACTTATTTTTTTTATCTGGACGACGCAGTTTATTGGCACACCTTCAGATTACAACCGCTGAACTAGTCTGCGGTCAAATGATGATTTGCTCGCTTCAAAGTTCCTTAGAAAGTAAAGTCACTAGTTCCTTCAATGCAACACTGTGATTACACAGGACTTTTATTTTAAAGGTAACAATAAAATTAATATCCTGTATCGATGCTACTATGAAAGGTCATATGAGCATACTACTTGTAGCAGTAATACAGTATATTGTGAGTTTGTGTACTTTTACCACCCCTGTTGTAGTGTTTAATATGGATATTATCTTAAACTGCATCAATATAAAGAATAAAAAATACAGTGATAGCCCAGCAAGTCTATACTGGAATACACACTTTAAGGATATCAAATTAAGTTATTGATTATTAATTACACATATTCTCCTAACTATAAAGTATAATCATTTCTGAATTATTTTATGCATCCGTAAGAAATGTTTAGGGATTTATGTGTAACTACTGTGAAATGTTGGACTGTATGTAAATTAATCTTAGTCCTGTTTTATATTAACTTTGTTCTCTTTCACCTTGTATTATTCAGGCGTTTCATGAGTGCATACAATAGTAGTACTGAGCATATACCATTTCTACCAAAACAATGATAAAGATCCCCAACCACTGACGGCTTACTTGATATATTAGTATACTTTTTAAAAATCGATTTAATACTACATGTATATTCTCTCTCGTGGTTGTTTGAGCAACACTCTGTTTTAGTGTAAGACTTTACCTACTTCATGTTGATCATTTTAACAAATTACTTCAGAAATAAAGGTGGGACTGGTTTAAAGCAAACAATGTTATCAGGATTCCTTCTCCTGCAGCGGCCTCTGGAGGTACAAAGTGACTCAGGCCTAATAAGGAGTTGTAGTTTTCCAGGAAAAGGCGTTGGCTGCAGACTCCAGTAATGTACACATTTTCCACTTCCTCTGCTTCATCAGAGTTAATGAGGATAACAGATAAAAACATTACATCTTCAAAATGCAGTGCAACAGTCACACTACGAGTCCACATTAGGATACCAGAACAGTAGAATCCTTTCAACGGATATGAATAAGACAAGACACAGTGTTTAGACTGACAGAAAAAATACTTAAACTTTATTGTGTATCAAAATACTGTCTTACAAACACATTTAAAGCCTTTTTTATTTAGGACAAGACTCATTTTTTTTGTTCTCAAATATAGGCTACGCACAAAGATAGCTGGAAGGATAAAGGGCAGCGGTGGGTGGCGGCTGAAGAGAGGTGAGATACAAACACTGAGCACAAAACGAAGCAACATCTGTTCTCTTTTGTTTTTTGGTCATGTTTTCAGGACCTGACAAACAATATCTTCAGCCATTTTGTCCAGCACAACGTTAGAAACGTCCCTTTTTAAACCTTTAATTCAGCCACTGCAAACACATCACATGTTGGTGTTATTGTGAATCAGTGGCTTTCTGTATCTGCAGTTTTACATCTTGATGACACATGCAGAGCACAGGTTGGTATCACACTCAAACACACAGAAAGTGTCATTTCCCAGCAGCGGTGTTGAGGGAGCATGTGTGAGACAAACCACGAGTAAATTACTGTGAAATGCGTTTTTCTCCTCTCCTGTTCACTTCTGTCGTCCCATCTTTTGCAACATTTACCCTACTCTAATCCGTATTACAGTTTTTCAAGAACAGCAGTGCCTAAAACTGGATCACACTAGCAGCAGGTAAAACAAACAGGTTAGTTTAAGAGCATCATGAACGCCACATGCTGGAGTGGACTGGGTCGGTGCTGAGCATTTGTTGGGCACCAAGACTACAAAGACGACCCCTGTGTAAGTAAGTAGGCAACATCTGACTTTTATATGGACAATTAAAGGTCTTGAATCAAAGTGTGTCCATGTTTACAAGAGTCGTTATACATGTTCTTACATAAAAACCATGCATTACATCTGACACTCTTTGATTCAATTCCTGTGACTGCTCACATAAAACTGAATCCATTATTTATGTATATAAGAGTAGCTCCTCCAGTGTAAACTGTAACCTTCCATCCAATTCTGGGCTCAGCTGGACCAAATTCTATTAAATACAATGCTACTATGCTAAGCTATCGCTCTACACTAGTTCAGACAAATCTGCTAATGTCTACTCAATGTCCACGACTGAAAATGTAAAACAGCCTAAGGCACAATTGACTGTAAGCTTACAGTAACGAAAAAAGGTGCATCTTTCTCCTCTCTAACTTTATTCAATGATGTGATTAATAGAAGAATAGAAGGAATGACCATAAAGAGAGGAATATTCAGTGTCTGCGTCTTTATCTTTGGGAGATTCTGGATTGGGTTACAGTAAAGACTTTACTGAGGATACAAACTGATGTGAGAATTAGAGAATACTGATAAGCAAAAAGCTACACATCTAAATTTGAACCATAGAAGGGACTCGGAGATGTAAACAACGATTGAATAAAATCTACTGTAGACAGAATTTCCATTGATTTAAACAGTGGTATAAGTGTCTGACTGTGGCTGGGTTTTAAACGGTGATGTGGAAGGGGCTGCCTGGGATGTGTTCGTCTCCCCACTTCACCACCAGGATGTACTCTCCCTTCTCTTTGAGCTGGTAGCTGACATTGTACTGACGGTTGCCCATGTGTTTCACTAGGATCTCCTCACAAGGGACCCTGGGACCATCCACACCAACCAGGAGCATGTTACGACCTGCGGATGGAGACAGGTGAGCATCTAAATCAGGATAACACTGTCAACATGTGCTAAAGCTTAATGCTAGTACTTCACACTAATGCTGCATGTTTGTTTACCCCAGTTCCCAGCATATGATAGGACATTTAGTGTTCCACAGTGCACGAATATGATTGACACAAATATTATTCCGTACCATTAAAGTGTTGCAGGTGCGATGGAAAATTGAACATTAACATTATCACAATCAAACACACCTGCTTTGCTGCAGTCAACACTGAAGTTGTTCTTCTGACCGATGAAGCCCTTGGTCAGGCCCAGACCCTTAGCTACCACCTTGCTGGCATCTGACTGAGCGGGAGCACCCTGCTGAGTGCAGCTGATGGCACGGGTCACAGGGTCAACTGTGACAGAAGAGGTTTCGTGCATGCTGTGACTAGACACGAGCTTGGAACCTGGAAAAGGGAAGAGAAATAATAATCAATAATCAAAGATGTCTTTACATTAATTTGTTGTGATCTTTTTAAAATTGCATTTCTATTCCTTTCTCACCAGTAATCTTGGCCTTGAATGGACTTCCAACAATGTGATAAGGACCGCCATATTTGATGGAGATGAGATAGTTCCCAGGGGCCATTGGGGTGTATGTGATCCTGTAGCCCTCGGGGCACTCCACACAGTCCATCTTCACCTTGGAGGGCCCATCGATGGTCACAGCTAAAGCTCCAGGGCCTGCATTGCTAGTGTTGACCACAAAGTCACAAGATGTTCCTGGAAGCAAATGACAGGATGAAGAGGATTCAGGTGACAATGGAGATAAATAAAGTTCCTGGACTGTTAACCTAAAAATTCTGTTTTGTTCTGCTGTGTAGAGAAGTGGTCTTACCTGTGGTGCCTCCCTCCAGTCCTGGTCCATATGCAGACACCATCCCAGGGTCTCCAGACTGGCCTGTCTCTCCAACTCTAATCTTAAATGGACTACCAGGGATGTGACTTCCATTAAACTTCACATCAATTAGATACAGACCATTCTCTCTGGGGATGAACCGCACTGCATACTTGTCTAAACAGAGAAGGCGCAATGTTGGGCACATGAAAACATGTTGTGTCCAGCTACACTAAAAAACAAAAAAAACAAAACAAAACAAAAAACAACCCTCCGCCCCAAAGTATGAAGTCATTTAGCTTTCAGAAGGAATTAAGAGTTCGGATGCCATTCCTGTGGTTACCTTGGTCAATCTCAGTGACGCAACACTCCTCCAGAGCTCCAGATGGGCTGTGGACCTTAGCATCAATCACGCCCTTCGCCCCATTAAGGCTGACAGCAAATGATGCAGGCTGATTCACCTTCAAACCCGACTCCTGCTCAACAAGACACACTCGCACATTCAAAACTGTATCACCATCATATATACCAACCAAATAACTCTCCAATGTCCCTTCAGTCTTCTAACAGTAACATAATCACCAAACTGTCATATTTCGATAACTTATCATTCTATCTTTCTTACCTGGAGGTCGCTAACAAGGCTAAAGAGGAGGGCTGTGCGGTGAAAAGGCAGAGGAAGTATGTGTTTGTGCATATTAAACAGAAACTGAAGACAAAAGAGAAAGAAAAAGTCTAATCTGAACACATCTGTGCAAGGGTGGGCCTTCATGCAGTCGCTTCAGAAGGTATTCACATCCCGTCAGTTTGTGCACATTTTACTTTGTCGTAAAGTTAATTTGATTTATATTTGCAAAGATATTTATTGTGGGGTTATTGTGTGTAGATTGATGGGATTTATGTTTTTTAAATTTTGCCATTTCAAATTACATTTGCATCACATCAAAATGATGAGGTGGGACCAAATATTTATTAATGGATGAAAGAAAAAGCAGGTGAAATGTCAGGCTGGATGAAAGTAAAAATGTTAAGTCAGCATTATGACAAATGCAATATGACATTGTCATTTCATCACAAATCCAGATTTTGACTCAGTATCTTATCATATTCACTTGCTCATAATTTTGACTTAACCCATTTCCATTTTTAACTTGTTTAACTTTTAATTTTTTTTATTCTGTGAGAAACTGACTTCCACAGTATTACATGTGTGACAGACAGAAGAAAAACAGCCCATGTCAGACCTCTTTAACCCTTTAGCGCCCCACATCACTTGTAAAGGTGGGTGGCTGTTGGGAGCCTTTAGAATGAGGCACGAGAAACACACACAATCCTCTAGTATCCCAGAAGCCCTTGCACCACCCAACAATGCAACAGCAGCTGCTGATTCTATACCTGTAACCATGAACTCCATTGATTCACTTTGCTGCCATTTTCACATTTAACCTAAACTATTACATTCAAATGATCAATCTGATACACCAAACTACGAGCTGCTGCTGCATTGCAAGTAGTGCACTGTGGCCGGGTGTGTGCGCTCATGGATGTGTGTGTGTCTCAGAGCCTCACCTGAAGACTGGCAACAGTGAGGCGACGAGCATCATCCGACGGTGAGGCCACAGGGACGATGAAGGGGCTGTCAGGAATGTGCTCATCATTGAAGCGAATGGACACCTCATAGTCTCCTGCGAGGGCACAGATTTCAAGTCAGAAAGGCTAAATGGTCACGTAATACAATCTGCCGCACATTCAGCTCTTATGCATTCATAAACCTTTCCCCGTCTCTTCTCTCACCAGGCTCCTGCACGATGTAGGACACTCCACTGGAGCCATCCTTGCGGTCCTCAAAGGTGATTTCAGCCTTGCTTGGACCCTCCACAGCAATACTTAGACCTCCAGCTCCAGCCTCTCTTGTCCAGATACTGAACTCGGCTGCACGCGACACAGGTGTCAAAACAGATTCACTCATTATGTGTTAAAGAAACATATTCCAACACATGTACATTAATAATCCAGTAACACTAACCTGGTACTCCAGCTTCTGCTCTCTCCAGGCCTGGCCCTCCAGCACGAACCTTATGAGCACCGCCTTCTCCCAGGGGGCCCACGGTAAACTGGAACGGGCTGCCAGGCACGTGAATGCCGTTGTATTTCACACACACGGTGTGCACACCAGTCTCGGTGGGGACGAAACGAATGCAGTAGGTGTTGTTTTCTCCCTCCATAATATCAGCCTTGTGAACCTGGCCAGAGGGGCTGGTCACCTGAGCAGTCATGTCCGCGATGCTGATCTCTGAAGAGACACATTGATGTTTGAATTTGAAAACACACAAGGTGCATAAAGTGAGACTTCTATAGTATCCCTTTATTTCACTTTTTACTTACTCAAGGCACATAGTGAAGTTAAAGGTAATCCACATATAACAAGATAAAACTAAATATTTAGTACACAGAGGAAATGTCCTTCAGTAACTTGCTCAAAGGGAGTATTACAGTAGTAATGTGAATTACATAACCGTATCTATCAACATTGGGAAACATTAGGCCCCGTAGGATACTTGTCATACCAGACCAAGTAAGGCTGTGGCTGCAAGACCTTGAGTAAACTGAATGGAGCATATTTTTGCTTATGAATAAGAAGGAATGTGTTATTCCAAAAGTTACAAGCATGGAATAAACAAAAACTGGCTCCCAGTCTGTTTCACATTATTCTCACAGTAAAAAGCAATTACTGTGATGGCAACACATCTAAAAAGACACTTCTGCTGTAAACTTGCACTACAACCACCTGCTGTAATTTCCTGTTTCAGTCACCTGGGATCTTGAGGCTGAGGTCGCACTGGCTGCCTACGTTGGCGACTGATGCTGCTCTTCTCTTCCTAGTGATGCTCTCCTTCATCCTGCCCTCTCCTGTTACCTTCACCGTGAATGCGCTCCCTGTGAGATGACATGGACACATGCACACATTAGTGGATTCAGTTTATTAATTCAGAACACTGCTGCTCTGTTCTGTGAGTGCTAGCTGTTATAAGCACCTGGCACATGTTGATCGGCAAACTTGATGTTGATGATGTAATTGCCAGGTTCAGTGGGGCAGTAGGTAACTTTACAGGTGCCATCCTCCTGGTCTTCAGTGTTGATGTCCACTTTACTGGGTCCTTCAATGGACAGACTCAGGCCACCATAGCCTGGAAGAAACAACAAAGAGTGCAAGTGATTAAAAATGAAAACTGAACGGTCTACCACATGTAGAAAAGTTTTATTTAGTGTTTACCGGCATCACGAGTGTCGATGATGAACTCAGCAGGCTCAAAGGTCCTGGCCTCGCTCAGGCCCTGGCCACTCACACGCACACGGCTGGCATCACCGATCTCTGACTGGCTGATCATAACAGCAATGGGACTGCTGGGAATATGGCGACCGTTCTTCTTGATGTTTACCAGGTGCTCTCCGATCTCCTTGGGAACAAATGAGATGCCTGCGACAGAAAAATGAAGAGAAGAGAAGGGCGGGATTAAAACAAGACGTAATGAACTAGGTAATATTTCACTTTACTCACATTACACACACTCACCAACATGTCCATTACGCAGCATCTTCAGCAGGCAGGGCTCTTCACGGCCTGAGGGAGTTGTCAGGGAGGCGGTCAGCTGACTAAGATCGAGCTCTCCGATGTCGAGTGGGATATCTGCAGCAGAGCCCACCTTCAAATGAGACATCCTCATGGAATCATCACCTGGAAACAGAGCGGTGATAAACCAGTTAGGACACATGCTGATAACAAGAAACAACACGGCAGTACACACAGCTCTCTCCTGACACACCACCAGTAAAAACACCAGTTACAACAAACAAGACTCACTTTGTCATCTTTCCTTGATTGAAGCATTTACTTTTGCTCCCTGAATTATCTGCACTAACCTCAATCTTAACAGGCTAGGATAACAGCATTCTTTTATTTTATTTCTTTTATTTTATCCCCTCAGGAAACATTTTGAATTGTCAAAATATGAATATGAAATTACTTCAGTGCAATGAAGCAACTAGGTCATAGCTTTCGTGCCAAGAAGCTGCATTTATCTCTACATTTTTATGCACCTCAACCAGTCAAGGCAGATGGCCGCCCACTGTGAGCCTGGTTCTACTAGAGATTTCTTCCATTAAAGGAAGTTTTTCCTCTCCACTGTTGCCCAGCACTTGCTCATGGGGGATTTGTTGGGTTTCTCTCGAAATAACTTTCTAACCTTAATGTGTGTGCCTTGATATGACTCTGTTGTGATTTGAGACTTTATAAATATAATTTAAATGAAAAGAAATCATGCACTGGACTGTCCCTGCCAGAAAGGCATGCCCCCAGCTTTGGATCCCCTGGGGTAGAAAGTTATTATTTTAAGTTTCCAGTTAATAACTGAAGATTTGAAGACACATGATATTACCAGTAATCCTTGCAGAGAAGGGGCTGCCAGGGATGTGCTTGTCATTGTACTTGACCAGGATGCTGTAGTCTCCTGGTAGCACGGGCAGGTAGGACACTGTGCAAGTCCCATCTTGGTTGTCCACGCAGCTGATGTCTGCCTTGGATGGACCCTCGATAGCCAGAGAGAGACCACCTACAAAACATGACGTGAGCATGAATACAGTGCTTTGTGCGGTTATGTCGACACCTTTATGAACAATTTCAGCCCAGGGTCAGGTTGGTAGTAATATATGACTACTACATACCCTCTCCGGCATCTTTAGTGTTAACAGTGAATACTGCAGGCTTGTTCACAGTCCCATGGATGAGGCCAGGGCCATAGGCACTGACATTACCACTGTTCATGTAGTCCACATAAAACTGTAAGGGGCTTCCTGTGAGTGAGAACAGAGACAGAGAAATTTTGAATTTTCTTGCACCTAGAGGTTGCAAATCTCTCGTATTTCTGCACTTCAGAATTCAGTTGTACCAGGGATGTGGAGGCCATCATATTTGATGTCCATCTCATGGAGACCAGCTTCAGTTGGAGCATACTTGACTGTAACAGTGCCATCTTTGTTGTCTGTGATGTCAGGCTTGGCCACCTTGCCTGATGGCATTCGGACCTCACCTTCAGCAAAGGACAGAAATGTGAAATACATGCAATACAGACTGAGAAAGACTGGGATCGATCTGCGTTTGTCATAGTGTGTGTAAACATGTGCGTTACCAGTGATCTCTCCCTTCTGGATGGTGAATGGGATGACCAGGTCAAACGGTCTCAGCCCTGCCACATCCAGACCATTCATTCCCATAGGTCTGTCTGTTGCCTGGGGAAACAGAAGGGTCAGAAACTGTCTTAGAAAAGGTTTTGGAGGTCAGTGCGGCTACAGTTACGTTACACATCGCAAACGTAATTAACACAGTGCAGGTCAGAGGGGTAAAAGCTTCCACACACCAACAAACAAATGGGATGAGACAATCATGAGTGCAATGATGGACAATGGAGATCATGGTCAGGATGATGACACCGACACAAACTCTGAGGCAGAATGAGATGAGGACAAAAACACCGGTACATCAAGAAGCACATTTAGCCATTTTGTAAAATGTGGAACCCACATTGATGATTCTCAAAATGGCTGCTTTAGTGTCCTAAGCAAGTTAACATGGAGCACTGCTGCACAGATGAGCTGCACAATGATTATGTAAACGGTTTGATTCTCATATTGCGAAAAAAGAAATTTCTTATATTGCTTAATAAAAACTGTGCATGTTTCTTATTAAAAATTCATGTGACTTTTTGATATTGTACAGCTCTGTCACACTGTCCATGTATTTAAGTAACTCTGTTTATGCCATGGAGGTAGTGAAATGAGACAAAAAAAGCCCCTCAGAGATGAAATGCCTGTAATGAGAGACACTGATGCAGGCTGACGAAGAGTGGCCGTGAATGATGACACAGATGAGAGAAAGAAGGGGGGAAAGAGAGAGGAAGATGACCAAAAATCAAGTTGAGAGGCATGAGAGAGGCTGAAGACAGATGTTTTAGGTACCCAGGGCTGTTGAGCGTAGAACTGGGGCATTTGGGTCTGCTGTATGAGCTGGTCTGATGGGGCTCCTTCCAGTGCCTGAGGGAGGTGGGAAGTGGTGAAGGGGTAAGCAGGGTATAGGGGATGGGATCAGAGAGGAGTACAACAGTAGTCACAGTGATTTAAAAAATATCTGGTGCCACCAGGATGCAATCATGTAGCTTCTGTAGGGAGAATTAGCATCAAGGATCTTTGTTTCATGCAGCATCTCGCATTTACACTTTCTCACACGTGTGTGTCGGTTGCTTTGTTTGTTATCCGAATCATAACGCTAAGCCATTGTTGGTACAGTGCACCATTCTTTACTATTACAAAAATGATCATTTTCTGTTTCTATTCAAGTAAAAGTACCAAAGTATATCATCTAAATTACAAAAGTACTCCACTAAGAAAATTATGTATTTTAAACAATAGAGAAACTGATGCTGTTGATAACATAAATGTAAAAGTTGGGTCAGGATTTGTTTGACAAATTTTCAGAGATGAAAATTATGGTAAAAATGTGTTACCTACCAACAGTGGAACAAAAAGAGCAGTTGGTAATTAATACAAAATACATCAACATTTTATTAGTTTACAATAATTTTTCTAAGAGTCTAAAGCTGCAAAAAGTAACTAGTAACTAATGCTGTTAACATAGTGGAAGAAAAGTACCACAAAAATTTTACTTATGTACAGTAAGATTGCCTCCATTCTGAGTGCTCCTGGATTCCACCACAGATTTTTTACTATTAATTATAACATTAAATATTGTCATTTTATATAATAAAGTCACTGTTTTTATTTGCAGCAGCCTCATTGAATAGTTCACAATCACCTAAGACTGCCTCTGCCTCTCACTGAATCGACTCATCTGCTCCTGTAATGCATTTCTATCCTGGATACATATAGGTTAAATTGCACCATCACTCACCGTGACTTGGAAGGGACTGTTGGGGATGTGCTCCCCTCCAAAACGGACACAGATGACATACTCGCCAGGCTGCGGAGCCGTGTAGAAGATGTCGAATGTGCCGTCTTCATTTTCAACAACGTCCACATCGAGTTCTGCCCCCTCAGGCGTGACCACGCTGCAAGTCACCTTGCCTTTCCCAGCAGCCTTGGCATCAACTGTGATGACAGTCTGCTCACCAATCTGTATAGTTGGGCCAATGCCGGCGCCTTAAGGAATTAAGTAAAGATCAGATGTGAGGTTTAATTTGAATTTTTTTAACTTGTAGAGACAAAAACTAGCAAACGCTCCCTTTCACACACGCACAACATTCAACATGCACATTCCACAACCATGACCAGGTTAAAGTCGGATGAGATCTAGTCATGTTATTTTTCTATCTAATATATGCTGTTACCATTGACTCATATTGTCATCATACACTTTCCAGGTAGAACTGAAAGCTGGATTAGCCAAAGTCATTTCATTTCAAAGCCATTCCACCATGCCATCCTACCTACTCTGTTAGTCCATTAGTCTGTCCAATAAAATTGTGAGAAGAAAACAGATACAGTTATATGACAGGAAATGACACATGAGATTGAAGTATATCGAAAGGTATGGTTGAAAGAGAGATGGGGAGGGAAGTGAGAAAAGTGAGACAGAGATGGGATATCCGGTTGCAAGCTGGTACCACTATCCTCCATGCTGAAGAAAAGACAGAAAAGGTAGAGTAGTTCCTCTACGTTACAAAGTCATTCAGTAGGCTTACCTAAACCGTGACCGCCGATTGAGACTGATAATAGGAACGGTGAGAAGCAGGAG